>CALNHX010013245.1:0-18859 GCA_940337035.1 Agriotes lineatus
GATGTATATGTTGTATCTTCTAAGAAACAGAGTAAACAGGTTTTATTGCCTCTTAATGCCGTTGGCATCAAAATTTAGAGGCCTTAACTTATGAAGAATTTTATGTTAATTACTCGCCATCTGAAGCAGCTTGCCATGGATTTAGAAATGCGTTCCGTGATGAATGGTTTAATGGATTCCAATATTTGATTTAGGATTATATCAATAAATGAATTGTCAATGTTGTTTGGGTTGGGGAGCAGGTTGGAAAACTGAAGTTGATAGTGTTGTAGGAGTTTCTAAATGAATGTGCATATAAATTGTATTATGTAGAGGAATCCGTCAATCCCGGAGTTTTGGGAGAATTGCTAAGATAATTTTGAGGTGGGGTTAGTCGGTGAATGCTTCCAATTTTGATAGTTATATAGTGAGGACATCCATTATAGTTTGCTGAATAGGGCCCGCCGCAGTTAACACACGTGGAGTCTTTTTGCATTGCTTTTTGCACTAGTTATATAGGTGTTGTCTGGCACATTTACCACGGCGAGTTGGAAGAGACAATAATTCTTTATATGACCGTATCGTTGACACCTAATGCATTATTGCCGGATCATTTTTGGTCTTCGTCGAGGCTCAACTGATGTGATTGAATGACGCAGTGTGTCTAGTTTGTCTAGTGTGATTTTTTTCCGGCTTCATTGTTGGTCAATTGCATTGCGCATAAAGACAGCGGTAGATTATCTTTAATAAAAAGGCGGATGACGGTCTGAACTCGATAAGTTTTGGACAATTCGTTGAATATTTCTTGAATAGTGAGAGAAGTGGGCAAATTGCGAAAAATGACATTCAAGGTTTCTTCAGCGGGGTTATGACATGTGTGATACGGCGAGTATCGGTTATATAGCTTTTAATGTAAAGTGTAGGTTCAAAGTTCACTTAACCCTTCAACTCAACATCTCTTGTGACTATTACTTCTCAGCTTATTTCAGATAATTATTAATTAAGAACTACGTGGTTTTGTTTATCATAAATATTGCCTTTTAGAAGAATTTCAATCTAATATTCCATAAGTACAATATTAATCTTACCTTTTTCGGACGTTCTCTGGTATTTAAAAGTTCTTTGCTGCAGCTAATTGATGAACCCCTACAAGTTCACAGCAGCTTCTTCCATCGAGGAATCACATTCTAGGTTGCTGAAGCTCAAGTATTAAGTAATTGTCTATTAACCACACATTCTGTTTAAAATAGCTGTAATAGGGAATTTATTTTATCTTTTAGGATTAAATACAGTGTAATTCATTCCAACATTTAGAATTTTTGTATATTTTTCTTATATTACACCCAGTTTGTTGTTTTTAATTCTCTTCTCTCCTAACACCCAGCCTAGTTAGTATAATATCCTCAGTTACTGTTAAAATTGTCACTTTATATAAATTAAATTGACATTACAGATATTAAATTATCTTATTACACATTAAAATATAAATGCTTTCCACAAATAACTTTACAACTTCCATTCTCAGTCTATAACAAGTCTATTCATTACTGCTAACTTCAAACGTAGCATCTTGCAATTACGCCCCCAATTCCACACATGCACCTTTTACACATTAAAACTCTATATGCCAAGGATGTACTCCTTTTAATTTCCGTTACTGCTTTGTCCAACTAAATTCTACCTTAAGGTTTTCGTTTATTACTTCTCTTGTACCTTATTCCTGTTCCTTAATTGTAGATCATTCAGTTGTTTGTACATGCCTTGTTGCTTTATTGAACTATCTACCGTTATACGAACGAACAGAAAGTAAAGTGGCTTATTGTCACTTATCAATGAAAACAAACTGAGTAATTTTACTCCCATTCTAAATTAAGGTTTTCAATGTTTATTTATGTCTACGGGTGATTGTTTACCTTACTTCTTAGTCTCAACGACGTCAAAAGACTTGCACTATACTTTGCCAAAGATTGAGGTCTTGTGCTTCTCTGGGCGCAGTTTCTAAACAAGTGTCCAAAAGTTGAAAAACTACGTCATACCATCTTGTAGGCCACCTTTCTTTACGTCTTCTGTCTTCTGTATTTTATCTCAGCTTATGGATAGGTAGTGTCAATATCTACCAAAACAGGAAGCTGACATGCAACTCGGTGCTGAAAGAAAACAACTTCAAGCAACATGAAGAAAGCCAATTTGATTACACACGTAAACAAAGATATATTGATCCTTTAAGTACACATAAAATAAATGCTCATTTCTAAACACATTATGTCAGAATACAAATAAATAGTAAGCAATAGCTGGCACATAAACGCATTTATAAATCAAACACTAGCAAAGTCATTTATTTACAATATATTTACATTTTAGTAACATTATAATAACGCCAAAATAACTTTTATACTCGAACATTAAACTGCATCGAAATCAGACGTACGAATTTTATGCAGCAAAACCCGGTTTATTAATTTACATAGGTGTTTATTTGTTTAGGGAGCGTATTTCCTTATGCTCAACAAATCTGTACAACACGTTCTAAAGCGAAGACTTATTGCTAATACTGAAACCGTTTCGTGTATCAGGTTATTAAAATTGAGAGTGGGGAGTTTTGCTTAACGGATTGGGTTCGTTCTGGATTACATCATCCATTGAATTAGTGGTTGTGTGGAATTTACCCACATAGGCAGCAGGGAAGACTTGGTGACTGAATGTCGCCTCCTTGATCGCTGACGTCACGAAACCTTGGGATCATCACGAAAGTACTTGGCTGTTTCACAATTGTGTACTTACACCGTATACGATTAAAATAATACTTACTTATATTGTCAACACTGACTTTTGGCGCACAAGTATTATAGGCAATAAGCTGTTTACTACGCGGCTCCGAAGCCACTCTATTTAACACGCCGTATGAAAATTTAACGTTATGAATCACAGGGATAGGTGCCTCTAAGCTTGGTGCACCCAGACTGCTAAGTTCTCCGCGAACGCTGCTAAATTTTCTTTTATCTTTCCACATACTAAACTGTCCCGTACTCGCACACTTTTAACTGAGAAAAGTTATGAGCAATGAAAAGACAAACACAAACTGGCTATATATGTAGATATTAAAATGAAAAATCCAAGCGAGAGAGACTAAATTTCCATTTCATTGTTAATCGGCACCAAAGTTGCAATAAGGGTAAGTCGATAAAAAGCTTCAATCAAAATGTTAAAATCTACGATAGGGGGCGATTCAGTAAGTCACGCATTTTCTTCAAACAGGGAGAAGGTGAAACAACCGAAAGGCTTGGCCTTAATAGCTGCGACGCGCATAGAAAAATCCAGAAGAGTCTATCGGAACGGGTTTGCAATTGCATATATTTCGGCTTCTCCCAGCCCCAAGTTTGCAATTGAATAATCGGGTAGGACACCAACGCCAAGATATTTTACGCATACACGAATTTTCGGCAGGCAGCATGGTAAATCTCGCAAACCACGTAGAAATATCAGAGGGGCGGGTGCACAGTCAAAAGTACAACAAAGACGGACGACAGGAAACAAGGAAAAGAAAGAAAAGAAGGAAAAGAAAGAAAAGAAGGAAAAGAAGAAAAATGCCTTAAAATACATTCGATTCAGCATTAGACCACCTGAAAGCAGAGATAACCAAACCTTGATTTAAGTTATGTGGGGCCAATAATTGTTTTACTTCTAAAATCCAATCACATCCTGATGTAATTAGATTTGTGCAGTAATTCAACAGTAAGACCAAATATTCCCTACAATCTACAATCCGCTCGCAAATCATCACAAAAAACCCTTACAAACGTATTGAACAGCTTTAAGTAAAATCGAGTACCCTCAAAATTTTCAAAGAAGACATGAAGGTCACAAAAATAACTGTATACGGGAAGTTTTCCAAACAAAGTGTTTTAAACACGAATTTGAAAGCCACTAAAACTATTTAGGCGATTTGAAATATACGACGGCGTACGAAGCTGCCAGATCTTCAGCAATAGCAGGCGGAAATTCGAGTTAACGCTTTCGGACCGTAAAAAGTAAAACTGCAATTCAATATTCATGTCAAAGGAAAGCGAAAGATGTACTATTTATTGTGTTTTTTCTATTCTATCTTTGCATCGGAAGAATGTCAATTGCTGTAAAAACAGGAAATTTAATTTTACTATCACACCCTATTTAGGTTAAGAGTGCACCATTGTTAACTTTGTTTATATTAAAGCTACGATTTCGGTTAAAGTAGCAAACTGATATTTCTTGCTTAGACTACGATGGTGAAAGTATAAAAACAGTTGAAGAAGGTAATTTCGAATTATTTGCTGAATTTTAAAACTAAAACCCAGTATACTTATTCTGATTTTAGAATAGCAATGAATATAAACTGTGTTGTTTAGAATAATTTAATGTATCGAAATCTGCAAAATATACAGTGTCTTGTTTATATTTTTTTAATTCAGTGAGTAACTCGAAATTACGTTATTCAATAGTTTTTCTATTTGTACCATCGTAATTTACGTAAAAAATACCAGCAGCTTGCTAATTTAACCGAAATCGTAGCTCCAATAATTACAAAGTTAACAATTGGGTATACTGTTGTTTGTAGGGGGTGTATAGGTATTTTACAAGAAAACATACGTTTGTCCCAAAAATTGGGGTGGAACGAACCTAAAATCGAATGGCTGTTATTTCGGCCACGTAATCTGGTTTTAGTTAATCTGACTGGAAGTACATTATCATCGTCAGGCGCTTTTTTTCTGTAGATTTTTGTGGTGCTACTTCAAGTTCACGTGGTAACTAGTAGTAGATTATCAGCAACTCGTTTACTCATAATCAATTGGGAATGCACTAATAATTAGTACATTTTGTACATACAAATCGAGAATCGTCCTCATTTAAACGCTTCCGAAAATTTAAAAAATAGCTTACGTGGTTTGTGTGTTATACTAGAAGTATAATGGAAAGAACAAATGGAATGGTCATTGTTTGGCGGCGGTAAAACGAATTGTAGGTTTAACTCGTGGGTTGTTACAGTAATTAGAGCGTTTGTTAACCAAAGTCACACACATATCGCCGACGTAGTTACATGCATTTGCCTTTGTGCAGTAGGAAAACAAATGGCACCAGGACCAGTCATGTTTGCGTGTAACAAAGCGTAAAATTTCTCGACCAAAATTATTTACATAAAGCTACAGATGCACGTACAGCGAGCTAATTAGACCCCGTTTAATTTAAATTAAGTATTATCCTAGGATTTTCATCTACTCTTTAATAACCTGCATTTGCTTGATAGTGCCATGAGCGGCTATGACCGTAATGCCGAGAATTTGTATCACGCGCTTTATTGCACAATTTGCTTTATTAACGCCCTCTGTATGCATATGCGGATCTAGTAGGTTTTAGCTTCTACATGTTAAACAGTAGTTGTAGAAGGTTTAGCGTTTGATAAGGGAAATTATTTGCACATTAAGAAGTACCACTAGTTTCAAATGTTTTAATTTATTTATATTGGTATGCAAAATTAGTATAAGAAAAGTATAACTAAAGAATGTGGCACAGCAAACTTCTTCTTCTTCTTCTTCTTCTTTTTCAGCCTCTATTCATCCACTCCTGAACATAGGCCTTTCCCAATATCCTCCATTCATACCTATCTTGAGCCTTCTGATGCCAACTGTTACCAGCAATATGTTTTATATCATCTACCCATCGTAGATGTGGTCTGCTTCTGCTCCTCTTGGTTTCTCTTGGACGCCAATATGCGACTTTTGTCGTCCAGCGGTCATCTTTGTGTCTTGCAATATGTCCCGCCCATTGCCATTTCAGTTCGGCTACTCTCTGGATTATGTCGGTTATTTGTGGTCGCCTTCTAATATCCTCGTTCTTGATTCTGTCCCTTAACGAGACACCGAGCATTGCTCTTTCCATAGCCCTCTGCATCACTCTTAATTTAGTGGCATTTCTCATCGTTAGGGCAACTGTTTCGAGTCCATACGTAGCTATCGGTAAAATGCATGCATCGAAGACCTTACGTTTCAAATTGATAGGAATGGTGTTGTTCCTAAGTATGTGTGACAATTTACCGAATGCTGCCCATGAAAGTCTTACTCGTCTTGTAATTTCTTCATATTTATTTTCCTTTCGGAGTGTTACGGTGTGTCCTAGGTAGTTGTAATCAGCGACATTTTCTATATTTTGGTTGTCTACAGATATCTGTGTATTGTCCAAGCTCATTATTTTTGTTTTTGTGTAATTCATTTGTAATCCCAGCTGTTTTGCGTCATTGTTAAGTTCTTGTAGCATCGATCTGATCTCGTCTATGTCTTCTGATATTAGCACGCTATCGTCTGCAAACCGAAGCTGGTTTATGTATGTTCCGTCGATTTTAATACCTTTATCTTTCCAAGAAAGCTTTTTAAAAACATCCTCAAGGGCTAGAGTAAACAGTTTAGGTGATATAGTATCTCCTTGACGTATGCCTCTTTCCACTTTGATCTTATTTGTTATATTTGTTTCATCTATTTTTACGTGTAAAGTAGCATTCTTGTAGATGTTTTCAATGACTGAAGTATATCTGGAGTCAATTCGGGCACTGTTCATAGATTTTAAGATATGCCAAATCTCGACTGTATCAAATGCTTTTTGAAAGTCAATAAAAGCGAAATGAATATTAATATTGTACTCCGTTGTCTTTTCTATAAGACTTCTAATTGTTTGCAGGTGGTCAATCGTGCTAAAACCACTTCGAAAGCCGGGCTGTTCTACGGGTTGATAGAAATCGAATTTAGGAGTTAGACGGTTGGTTATGATTTTCGTGAATAACTTATACAGATGGGACAATAAACTGATGGGCCTGTAATTTTCAATATTGCTGATATCTCCTTTTTTAAAGATTAAAACTACTTCTGCATTTTGCCAGATCTCTGGTATTTTTCCCTCTTGGAGGCATTTGTTGAAGAGAATGGTAATAGGCTTCTCTAGGATGTGTCCACCGAATTTCAACATTTCTGTGGTGATACAGTCTTCCACCGGACACTTGCAGTTTTTAATTTGTTTCATGGCTTTTCTAATTTCCTCGCATGTGACTTCGGGGATTTCCTCTGATCCTGAGTTGACTATTTGAATTCTTGTCCCTAGATTTGGTACTGTAGACGAATAGAGTGCGGTATAAAAATCTTCTATCTCTTTTGTAATTTGTTCTCTGCTCGTTACTATTCTTCCTCTCTTATTTTTTAGTTTTATTATTTTTGTTTTTCCTCTTGATAGTTTTGATCTCAGTACCTTCATGTTAGCGTTTTTTTCAATTGTATTTTGTATCAGCTGAGTATTGTGGTTCCTTATATCTTTTCGTATTTCTTTTTTAATGGTTTTATTCAGTTCCTTATACTCATCTGAATCTCTCTTTGTATTTCTTCTTTGCTCTATTAGTGCTAATGTTGGTGGGGTTAGTTTACCATCCGTGGGTTTCTTTTTTCTAGAACATATTTTCTTCGTGCTTGTCTGAATACTTGTTGTTATCTGTTGCGCCAATTGGTTAAGATTTAAATTTGTCGTGTGGTTGGTCGGTTCTAATCTCTTTTTCAGTTCACTTTGGTAGTGACCTTTATTTAATTCCAGCTCTTGGTTGGTTGGAAATCGGGACTGTCGAAAAAGTTTGCTTCTTATTTTTTGAATATCGATATTGAACTGGGCCCTTACAAGTCTATGGTCACTACCTGTGTTGAATTTATTTAGAACTGAAATGTCCCTGCATATATATCTTGCATTTGAGATCACGTAGTCAATTTCGTTTTTAGTTACTCCGTCGAGACTTCTCCATGTCCATTTTCTTTGCTTTGGTTTCTGAAAGAACGTGTTTAAGCAGTAAAGGTTTTCTTTTGTGAGGAAGTCTAGTAGCATTTCTCCTCGATTATCTCTCTCACCCAATCGCCTTTCTAATAAATAAAAATATAAAACACCAAATCACAAAATATCAGGCAATAACGGATCGTGTTATATCTATTACGGCACAGCAAACTACACCTCTGTTTTTGAAATATATATTATCTACAAATAATTGAACCAAAACTGTTCAATATACATGGTGGACATGATATGACCACAGATTTGTGGACCCAAATTAAGGTGCTTTAAGTCAACTCAACCACCGAAATCCGTTCCATTAAGCTACTGTTCTGTTCCAAAATTAACTAAAAAAAATAGTCTTATTTATAACAGTAGTATATTCGGTGTGACACTTGATACTGATGTTATTGACTATTTTGAAAAAAGATCATCCGAAATGACCTGAAAACATATTCCAATTCGTTAAACACCCCTAACCTCACAAATAGTTAATAATCGCTAAATACGTATTTCGACAGCTAAGGTGTCATCTCAGTAGCCTTGAAGGGAAGCTAACACGACAAAGTTGACGAAAGCTATTCTCAATGAAATTTTTGTGGTTAGGGGTTTTAAACAAATTGTATCAGATTCAAACCGCAGGCTCCAGCAGTGTTTTATTAACGAATAGATGTTTCGTCAACTTATAAAAGGATGGTAACTTAAATCTAAAAAATTACGGCTCTATCAGCCTGTTATCAATTTTCTATAAACTTCTAATAGCGACACTGGGCAACCGGCAGTTTCGCCGCCAGGCCGTTTCGCCACTGGTCGTTTCGCCACCGGGCCAGTTTGCTGCCAGAGCAATTTTAATCATGGACTACTACCTCCATGATTCGAAAATTTGGAATAACATATAGGTACACATATGATCCTGAAATTTTCTCGTAGAAACTGAGCAATGAAATGCATTTTGTATTACAATTTGAGGGAAACTTAAGATACTGTACCTTATAGACTACGTAAATAAGCGGTCGTTTAGGTAATTCGGTAGTTATTTTGGAATTAGGTACATTAAGGAATTTGTCGTTTTGAAAATAATCTTAAATCTAGACATTAACATTCTGGAAATTTGAAATCATCAACCTTGGCGGCGAACAAAACGGCTGGTGGCGAAACGGCTGGTGGCGAAACGGCCTGATGGCGAAACAGCCGCGGCGAACCGGCGGCGGCGAACCTTTCATCCCGGCTAAGTTCGACTTTTACCAACCAATCAAGCGAGGAGGGTTTTGGAAGGAATTTAGCACCATGGACTATATACAGCGTCTCCGAACGTTGATAGAAAAATGTACCGAATATAATAGCTCATTCCGTCTTGCATTTGTCGACTACCAAAGGACTATCCACTCTAATGAAAACTGAGCGGCACTAGAAACAATGGGAAGAACGGGAATTGACTGACGTTACATTATTCTTATTAAACAAATATACGAAAGGCAACACTTGAGTGAAAATTGAAGAGCACCTTATAACATTGTAACTACCCGAAATTGTTTACCCTTAAGAAGAAGGTGTACAACACATGTACTGTGCCCGACGCCAATAAAACACATCTTGAACGACTTGAGAATCAAAGGACGGTAGAGGGAACTATGCTCGGAATTAGCTTCCAAGGCAAGAGTCGGAACGAAGACGTAAGAGCCAAAACGAAAGTGGAAGACGTTTGGAATATTGACAAATGAGAACAGTAAAAAAATTGAATGTTTGCGGTTTTATAATGACTGATACAGCATTAATCAATTATTCTTTAAAAAAATTGATCCAACCAATCAAAATGGACCACACTGTTGTTTCTACTCTTGTATAACTATATACAGAAACTTTAGCCTTTGCAAGGAAGGATTTTGGTGGTCAAAAAATTTTGAAAATTGAGGTCAATCACTGCAGTACAACTTATGTTTCGGTTGGAATTTGAAGACATCGGCTCAAAATCAATTCTGGGTAAAGAAATGGAAAATCTTACTAAACAATTTAAGACTTGTATTGAAGAAGTTGGTGGTAATTTTAAAAATGTTATATATAGGTCAGAAAACGTAAATCTTTATGGAATCATTAGTGATAAGAATACAAAGATATTTCGTGTTGTTCAAAAGTTATGGCGTTTTGAAAATGGTAAGGTTATTCTTCCGTACCCTATAATATCAGCTAACTTATTTTTTTATATTTTCGGTTAAGTTGTAACGTTACCCCTGTAATTAAATTACTATTGTACTTTAAAAGTATTGTAATTTAAATCAACGCTTTATCAAACGTTGAATCTATTCGCCCCATGAAAAGGCGACAACGCATTCCCGTTAGCAATGAGCAAAGCTGAGCGAAAGTACCGAGCGAGTTGTTTTCCCTTTCCATTGGAGACCGCCGCCGGATGGACTGATAACGCATCGAAAAACATATATAAGGAAGCTACATCACCAGTCCGACATCTTGCGATTACCTGACCCGTTCCGTTTCTAATCCTTCCTCCTGACCTGGTTGTTTTCTGTCTTGTCAGCCCTCAGTGGTTCGCAGAAAAATACCGCATCCTGAAGGTACTAAAGGAAATGGCAGCGCTTACTGCCAGCTTGAAGTAACTTTAGAAATTACCTGTTATTATCTCTACCAAACCGCCGGCATTTATCCATGCACAAATAATTTCTGAATGAATGTTTAAGTGCGACTAATACCGTCGCATTTAGCCAAATTTAACCGTGGTATTAACATTCAAACCCGTAGAGATTTTGCATTACCGACCCGCAGCTGCTACCGAGAGATTGAAGAGATTCCAACCCACCTGAGGGGCCGCTATCCAACGCCTAAAAACGCCTGCCTGAAGTCAGTAGCGGTCGCTCCGAGATATCATATTCACGGCTCTGCTAATGCTGGAACTCGGTTTATCAATAGAACACTGACGACTCCTTATCCGCGGGGATTACAACTACAGCCGCTTCCTGAGTTATGTACTTGATGTCGAGAATGTTTCCGAACCTCCCTGCAAGCTTTAAAACCTAAAGCGATCTTCAGGTAAACCGATATTTACTTAATAACCCGGCTGAGATTACAGCGGCCGCAGTTTGGCAACAAACTTCCACTGCGAAACCAGCCTCGGCATTAAAGCTGCAAGGGACATTTGCTAGCGAAGCGGCGGGCGTACTCCTTCAACGAGACTTCCAATCTTCTGGGTTCCTGGACAGCCGGCTACGACGTGCGTCGTAGCAGATATTTCTCGCAGGACCCGCCAAACCTGATTGCAACCCCTGAAAGCTATAAAATCCTCACCGTAGAACAACGCCTGTTATAGGCAACTTCGTTTGAACACAAGGTACTCAGCTATAATTTAGTTAGTAAAGGTGTTCATTAAAGTGCGAAAATATTAGGATGCTTTAAATAAGAAACATTTATTTGACTGGCAACAAACTTTTACTTAACGTCATTGCATGCTGCTTTTTCCTTTTGATTTAAAAGTCATTTTGTAATAGATATAAGATATGTGTGATGTGCTTTTGTCAACGTTTACTATAATGTAGTTTCCGTAATGTGCCAAAGGTAATTCAATTTGAGCCGGTATACTTGAGGTTTAAAGTTTTGAGTTCTATACTCGAGGTTTACTATTTGCGAGCTATTTTCCCGTTGTGTAAAGGGGTCCCTCATAATTATTAGCAATACTTTTTTACCAAATTGTTTACGTGCGTTTTGATTTTGGTTACTTGTTTCAAGTATGGTGTAAGTTAGTGTACTATATATAGTCTGTTTAGCATTTCCAAGCTCAATTTTTAATATTTTAAGAAACATCATTTGTAGTATCTTCGGTTTTTTTGAGTAACAGTGTCAATTAGGAAACCAGTAAGAAACCGTGCTCTTCAGGCGCGTAGCATTTAGAAGTTGTGTTTAACCTTTAAGTGGTCAATTGTAAGGGGATTGTAAAAGGGAGGTTGCACTTTAATGGTTGAATTAATTCAGCATTTAGTTAACAAAAGCGTAAGTATTAATTTTTCATTAGACGTAATCCGCTTCGGCCGTGAACTAAGAGAACTTTTCGAACCATGGGTTGAATATTTCATGGTAAAGCCCTAGTATTTTCCTATTTTGACTATCCCGAAACACCATGGTTCCGAAAGGAAATCAAAGAAAAAAGCAAGGAAAAAAAGAAAGGCGTTTTTGAAATATAAAACTTTAAAAACACAAGAATCGTATGATGAATATAAGAGAATAAGAAACGAGACGAAATCATTAGTCACACGTACTAAAGAAGAGCACTGGGAATTATTTTCACAACGACTAGGAAGTGATTATTATAGCCAACAAAAACAAATATGGAGAATGATGAGGCAACAAAGAAAAGAAATTAATGAACTAATAGAACCAAATCAAATAGATGAAAAGATGTGGATACAATATTTGACAGAACAATTCAAGGGAGACGATGCGATTGCAGAAATAAATATACCGGACATTATAACAGAAGAAGAATTCACAATAACACATGAAGAAGTAGAAAAGACAGTTACACGCTTAAAGAACAGAAAATCGCCAGGGCAAGACAACATACCCAATGAGTTGCTGAAATACGGAGGTAAATATTTGATGGAGGAACTAACAAAGCTAATCAACAAGATAAACAAAATACAATATCGAGTAGTTGGAGAACAAGTACAATGATCTTAATGTTTAAAAAAGGGGATAAAAAAGAACCAGCGAACTATAGAGAGATAAACTTACTAAACACAACCCTAAAACCATTAACCAAAATAATAACAAACAAAATTAATAAAATAACTACACCCGAAGAAGAACAACAGGGTTTTAGAACTGGAAGGTCATGTACGGATGCAGTGTTTGTTCTTCGACAATTAACAGAAAAATCATTAGAATATAACTAGCAGTCCAGTGAGACAAATGTCTCATTTAATAAAACAAAAAAGACCGTCCAGGACGGACCAGCGTCCCGCACGGACGGAAATCACGTGATTTCTCGAAAACCGGAAGTGTCACGTGACTGAAATTCAGTTCCTGATCTGACATGACCATTCCAAACATATAACTTTAATAACTTTTTTCTCTATCTCTTACGGTTTGGCTGCTGAAACAGCGTCCCGGACGGACGGACGGACAGACAAGTCTATTATATATATAGATAAACCAGTTTACATTTGTTTTGTTGATTTGCAAAAATCCTTCGATCGAGTGCAGATTATTGATGTAATTCACTTTTTATACAATAGAGCAATTCCGAATAAACTTATCAAAACCATTGAAAACATATATATGAATAACAGAATACAGGTTAAAATAAAAGATAAACTAACTCTCCCCATAAATGTCAACAATGGAATAAGACAAGACGACTCTCTGAGCCCGTTATTATTCAACTTACTTATGGATGAAATAATAAAAAAAGTGAAAACTGGAAGAGGGTATAGAATGGGAAAAAAAGAAATTCGGATATTATGCTACGCCGACGACGCGCTTTTAATCGCTGAAAATAAAGATGACCTCCAAAGACAACTGCATCAATTCAATGCTGTAGCAAAAGAACTAAATATGTTGATTTTCGTTGAAAAAACCAAATGTATGACAACATCGAAGATGCAAGCTTGAAGTGGACGGAAAAGTAATTCAACAGGTCATGAGTTTTAAATATTTAGGGATAGACATCACAAGCTATGGAGATACGGAAAACGAAGTAAGACAACAAGCTATTAAAGCAAATAAGATAGCTGGTTGCTTAAATGACACTATCTGGCGAAACAAATATATTAGTAAAAACACCAACGCAAAGATATACAAAACAACAGTAAGACCCATATTGACATATACTGCCGCAACTCGACCAGACACAGCAAAAGCGAAACAACTCATTCAAACTACAGAGATGAAAATATTACGCAGAATCACAAGGAAAACATTATTGGATCGAGAAACCAATGAACATATTAGACAAGAATGCAACGTTGAGAATATTAATGACTGGGTTCCCAAAAGAAACAAGAATGGGACGAACACATTACAAGGATGTCCGAATAAAGAATAGTAAGAATTGCAAGGGATAAGTCACCAACAAGAAAAAGAAATATAGGAAGACCCAGGAAGCGTTGGAGTGATAATCTGCACATATAAGAGGCAAAGTTGAAGTAAAAAACAGGCAATTTAAGGCCTAATATATAAGAAGGAAGAAGAAGAAGAAAGACTATCCCGAAACAGAACCGCACTTCATGAATAACGTAAACCTCCCCTACCCGCGAGCTAGATGTGAACAATAGAAAGCTTTAATACTGATGCCTCCTAACGCAAATTACGCCTGAGGTAAGTTTCTTCAGAGATGCGTTGATATGCAAAGATGGCTGCGATACAAGTCGTCGAGAACCATAGTGTTGCTTTTAAACCCAATCTGAGATCAATATAAAATTTAATCGGGACTTCAAAACGAGAATTTTTTTTTTCAAACTTTGTAGTCTGCGTTTTCGAAGAGCCGATTGGCACGGAACAAGAGTGATGATTACTGGTCAACTATTCAAATTAAACTCTGTTTTCCAGAGCTGTGTTTAATGTCACAGGCTCCACCAAACGAACATGCTTACTCCTTCTCATTTCTGCGTCACAAATGACTGTAAGCAATTTTTCAGCAATACTAACACTTGTTTTAATTGCTGAATGCAATACAATTTTAATTGGCATTTTAACAGTTCTCTTTCTATTTGCTATTTCAGAAGTGCCTATAACTAGGGCTTGAAAAACTACAGCATCAATTTGTATAACATGCTTCAGAAATAAAAATTTTCTTCGTTATTCGAACTCAATAGCGTAAGTACTTATTCTTTCTGATGTTATAACAGTTCTCCTGTATATGTTATGGAAGATAAAAGTTAACTCTACAATTCATTATTTTCTTCTTTTTTGGATGACACTTTTGTTTTACATACGCGGCTTATTGCGTTTTTTCATATTATCTGTGTTTCTTTCAATTACAGTTTTCTTTATTGTTCACTTGGTGTTTTGAGTTGATGCGTTGACTTAGTTTGACTATAGTACGGCACTTTTACAGTTACATGTCCCCTGTTTTTTTTAGTTTTCTTACTTCTCTCTTTAACACCGCTTAAATATATTGAGATGGTATTAAGCCCACAACTTGGCTCTGTTTGCAGTGCAGGATAATTGACCGATTCAATAAGCACGGAGTTGGGATGTTTTATATAATTGCAATTTTAAACTAAAGTAAAATATTAAATGCATTGATAATGAGATGCGAGAAACAGTAATTAGTCTGAGAAAGGCACGCAAAGGCAAAGCATATTTCAAAGGGTTTGAATTGGCTTGTAAATGAATTAATATAATTTAAAAGGAAAGCTTGAAATTCCAGCGCCCTATAACCGGAACTATTCGACTAAGGGAGCATACCTAACAGAAAAGCCTGGTCCTCCGAGTATGGGAGTTGAAGTAGTAGGCCAGCACCCTGCCTTCTTAAAAAAAAATAATGCTAAAAATACCAGGACTAAGCCTCGGAAATCGGATGGATGTAAATTATGACAACATTTGGCAATGAAAAGGACAAAGAGAATTGGAACGTGAAACATTCGTGGCATATCGGATAAAATGGCGGAAATAACATCTGAAATAGAGAAGTACAAAATGGATATTATAGTACTGTCTGAAACAAAACGGAAGGGATGTGGAGATGAAGAGATGGAAGGATGCGTGTACTTTTGGTCAGGGGTAAAAAACATGCACTAGCTAGCTCAGGGGTAGCTATTATGATAAGAAAAGATCTGACAGAATAGTGACTGTCACACTCAAAATATATGGTTATGAAACAATGATTTAAGACTTACAAACACATGGTATGCACATAAGGACTGCCATCGTTTTACTTGGGAAAGACATTCGATGCAACAGAAGTGAATTATCGATTACGTGATTACCAAGAAAACCTCAAACTTCCAAGTACAGGATTCGAGAGTAAAAAGAGGGGCCAATTGTGGAACCCACCATCATCTGGTAGTAACCAAAATAGTTTATCGTTTTACAGTGAAGCACAATAAAAAAAATAATGAGCATCCAAACTCAAATAGGGTCACTGAAATCAATAACAAACGCTATAAATTATATTTATTACACCAACCAAGTATTCAAGACTTATATCAAAGACGATTAACAACGGAACTAGATAATATGTTACCATCACAATCAATAGAAGAAGAATATGAGACTGTTAAAAGAGCTATACATAAAAGTGCTGCAGAAGCGCTTGGACAATATACTTGTGAAAAACATAAAAACAGAATAACGTTCTGGCTTACAGATACTGTAAAACAATTGATTAAGGAAAAAACGAGCTTTATAGAAAATTTTTAACAAACAGAACAGAAATCAATAATCAAAATTATAAACAAAATAATAAAGAACTACGGAATAAGATTAGAAAAGAAAAGAATACAGTTTGGAAAAATAAATGCAATCAGATGAACACATACATAGGAGGATCAGGATCAACTGAAGTCTGGAAAACAATAAAAAATATGAAAACAGGTAACACGGACAAGTCCCTAACATTAATTAGTGTTAATAAGTGGAAAGAATATTACGAATCCCTATTAGTAGCGGAAAGAGAGGAATTTATGATGGATGAATGTGAAATACAAAAGGACGACGAAGTAGAATCGATAACTGTAGAAGAATTAAAGGCAAATATAAAAGAACTGAAAAATGGAAGATCGCCTGGTCCGGGCAATATACCGGCGGAGCTTATTAAACACGGCGGAGACATACTATTGTTGCGACTCACACATCTGTTCAATTTATGTCTAACACAACAAAAAACACCTAAAATATAGAAAATTGGTGTTATCTCATTGCTCTTTAAGAAAGGTAACAGAAAAGACCCTGGCTGTTATAGAGGGCTAAGCGATACCAGTGTGTTGAGTAGAGTCTGGGGAAAACTAATCCAAAAAAGACTGAGAACTACAGTTGGACATTTTATAAGTGAGGATCAAAGTGGATTCACACCAGGGCGCTCATGTATGGATAATTTATTTACTATGCAACAACTAATAGAGAAGAAAAAGTGTAGGGATCAAGAAATACATGTTACTTTTATAGATTTAAAAAAAAAGCATACGACAGCATCCCACGAAAGAAATTACTGTATGCACTGAAGGAAATTGGTGTTAACGACCATTTACTTAAAATCATTAAAGAACTGTATGAAAATCATATAGCCTACGTCAAACAAGGACAATGCTTGCCAGAACCAATATACCCCACTAAAGGTCTTAGACAAGGGTGTAGTCTATCTCCTATTTTATTCAACATTTATGTGGAAATAGCCTTATGAGGATGGAAAAAATCATGTGAACGAATGGGCTTACCTATAAATGGCATACACCTCTATACGATGAGTTTCGCCAATGATCAAGCCATACTGGCCCAAGATTTTTTCGATATGGAGTTCATGTTAAAACGATTATACAAAGAGTATAAGAAATGGGGGTTAGAAGTGAGTTTAGAAACGACGGAGTATCCTGCGGTGAATACTTTCGCGAAATTTGAAATCCTTATGGATGACAATATACAAATTAAACAGGTGGATAAATTTAAATACTTAGGGGTAACAATAGATGGAGATGGAATTGGAAGCCAGGAAATACGCAACAGAATTCAAAAGGCTAGGAATGTAATAGGAGCCCTAAATAGTATTTGGTGGGACAAGAACATAAGCAACACAAATAAAAACGAGTCGGACGAATAATGGTGGAAACATTCTGACATATGAATGTGAAATGTTGAGTTTGAAGGAAGAAGAAAAGCGTAGACTGATATCAGTAGAAATGGACTGTTCCAGAACATCAAGACTACAACGAGTCCGAAATGAAGAAATTAGAAACAGAATGAAAGCAGGAGAAACAATTGTGGACGGAATAGAAAGAAAAAGTTTGAAATGGTTTGGACATGTACTTAGGATGAATGAGACAAGATTGCCAAAGCGAGTGTTCGAATGGAAGCCGCCAGGGAGGAATAAAAGGGGTCGGCCCCGAAAATCGTTTAATGAGAGAATACGACGAGCGCTTGAAAACCGGGATATGGATGAAGGAATGGCGCAGGACAGGGTAGCATGGAGACTGGGATTGGGAATGCAGCGACCAGCTGTATAATTATTAATGTATTATATTACATATTGTATTATACATGTAATTAAACCCAAATATATATATATATATATATATATATATATATATATATATATATATAAGAAAGGCTTGTACACATGTAAAGCTAGACCACAGAAAATTTATTTGACACAAAAGGTTTGTTAGCTGCATTTATAAAGAGCGTAGTTGTTAAGTAAAAGCATAGAATAGTGAAAATAGTGAGCAAAGCAGAAAGGTAAAGCAAGATAAAGCAGAATATAGAAAATTGCAAAGAGCAATCCCTAAATATTGGCAACAGAAAGTAGCAAGAGACATGAAAAGTGCGGAACTCAAAAATCAGTGTATTTAAAAATAAAGTGCAATAGTGCAGAGCAGAGCATCGAACAATTTAATTATAAGGTTAAAGACAATAATTTAGATTTAAGAAAATTGTAAATATTAATTATGTACTCAAATTTATTTCTATTTGTAACCTTTCATTATCAGAATAAATTTACATTAACATAAGAAAATCATCAGCAACTTAGCAACCTGATGCTATTTTGTTTAAAAAAGGAGAACAATTGCAATTAATATTTTTGAAAGTTGGGTTAAATTGTGCTCCATTTGAAATACATGTTTTAAATAATTTTTACCGTATAAAAAGTATTTCATTTTATTGTGCCCATCTCAGACTACCTGCTTAAGTGTTTGTGGCAATATCCGCCACAATAAATTAATAAAATTTTCCATCCGATATTTGAGAGTGAACGGCAGCCGATCAGCTGAATTTTCCGATCATCGTTTCCGGCAAAAGTAAACATTCAGAGCCAGAGGCCTGTACTGCAATAGATCGGCGGGGACTGCAAGAATGTCCCGTACAACATCTGCAGCAAGGGGAGCGTCTCGAGCCGAGA
>CALNHX010013246.1:0-18854 GCA_940337035.1 Agriotes lineatus
GTTGCCTATAGGGGAATAGTACAGTAAAACTGTCGGAAAAAAACCCGTCACTTTAAAAAAATTGGTCGCGGCTGCTCCTCTTGCCCAGTGGTTGAGGGTCATTAGACAAGTGTAAAACCAAAAAGCCGTTACCCCACCCTCCGCCAAACAGCCGCCATCTTTAAAACAATACAATTTGTTTTTTCTCGCGATCCATTGGTCACACAGAAAAAGTTATTGATCAAAAAATGTTGTAAATAAAATTCTACACGTTTTTTATCCTTACCGCGATACCGAGAAGTTGGTATTTTAAACGGTAGAGGGCGACAAAGTTACCAAAAATCGGTTTCCGCCATTCTAGCTCTGTGGGGTGGTTTTTCTGAAAATTGCGAATGTGAAAGTTGTAGTGCTTGATAAAATATGCACGAATCTCTTTTAATAATGTAATTGATTTAAATAGTCTCCGAGTAACAGCCCTTCAAAGTCCGCGCAGCGTGTAGAAATAGAGAGCAGTAAATTATTTATATCCCGCACTTATTATAACTAACGAGATGCCATATCTGCCATTTGGTTAACATGAAAAAAACTATTATCGTTCGTACTATTATCCATTTTTAATCAGAATACAACCACAAAACAGCACTCGCAATCGTATTTACGGATTTTTTCCAAGAATTATTCACATTGCGTTTATAACAAGTTGTGCGCTCTTTTTTCAATAAAAGTTCGAGCAATACTTCTATCATGGTCGATAATGACTCGGTTGTGTCCGAGGCTTCGAACCAAGACGAAGGAACAGCTCCAGAAATAAAAGAAAACGTGTCTGAGTAAACTACAATATATCTTAGGGTTTATGCAAAAAAAAATACTTTCAATATACGAGCCCAGAATCACATCATTTGGCCCAGTTAAGATTTCTCAGGTATCTTTATTTTGTACCCACAAAAGAAAATCTTTTTGGTCAACATTCTTACATCATAATTGTTGACGTTTTTAGCAATATTATAACAGCATTAGCAATAACAAATTACAAGAAATACAAAAAATAGTCGGGAAACACTAACTTTAAAATAAATTACTGATTCATTTCATTTGGCCTAAACGATCAAAATATCATTTCGTTCACCGTAGCATGTTTTAGTTGAAGTGAAACAAGCTGTTTGTTGTTTAATAACATATAGACAGTCAGGTGTCTGTATTATTTTTGCAAAAATGGCACGTGGTAAAGCTATTGTCAATTTGTTGAATTTTGGTCATTTCTGTGGCAAAATTTACAAACAATTGCAATTATCGTATTATATAATAAATATTACACCAGCAAATTTAAGAGCTTTGCGGATCTGCGCCAAATGATATCATTCTGAGCTCGTATATTCCTTTCGCATAATTTTCATTTTTTTACCTATACCAATTTCTCGGTATCGCGGCAATGACCAAAAATGTGTAGAATTTCTGTAGGTTCTGAAAACCTATTCACATTGAAACTACTTGAGTGACGTAACGATTTTACCTCGCAAAAGAGAAATGGTTACTTCGCTGCGCCGGAATATATCGTATATTTCCCAGGATGCGCGGACTTTGAAGGGCTGTCACTCGGAGACTATTTAAATCAATCACATTATTAAAAGAGATTCGTGCATATTTTTTCAAGCACTACAACTTTCAGAATAGCAGAAACCGATTTTTGGTAACTTTGTAGCACTCTACCGTTTGAAATACCAACTTCTCGGTATCGCGGCAGGAATCAAAAATGAGTAGAATTTTATTTCCAAAATTTTTTGTTCAATACCTTTTTCTGTGCGACCAATGGATCGCGAGAAAAAACAAATTTTATTGTTTTCAAGATGGCGGCTGTTTGGTAGGGAGTGGGGTAACGGCGGTTTGGTTTTACACTTGTCTAATGACCCTAAACCACTGGGCAAGAGAAATAGCCGCGGCCAATTTTTTTTAAGGTAAAACGACAATTTTACTGTACTAGAAGCAAATATTGGTATTCACATTTTAATAGTTTAATGTTGACGTCATTATATTTTGTATTTCAAATACAAATATATAATTACAGATAATAATATTAATTGAGATTCCTTCACTTTCGATAGTAAAATAATAAGTTTAATTCTTAAAATTAAACCACAAGATACAATACGTATTTTCAAATGTAGTTTTATGCGTAAAAACATATTTTCATCTACTCATATTTTCATTAAATATTGGTACTAATAGACAATTAAAGGCACCTAGTGATGGTTCTTATAGAAATTAAAGTAATTTCCAGACGAGATAAATACTTTACAGGTCAATAACAAAAACGAGGATTTTACAATAGATGGATTAAAACCAACATTTATTGATTTAGTCTCTTCTATTTGGTGCTAATTGTTAGCTACACTGGGATTTATTGGTCCATTGTGCTTCCCACCTTAAATGTTATGGGTCTCGTTTGCAGAGACCGAATTCCAACCCAAAGGAAACGCATAGGAACGTCCCTGATTGCGTGGGGTTCTATTAAACCTGCTCCAAAATGTTAATGTCTCAGTGTTAGGAGAGCTACACATTGATATAAAACATGAATTGAGATTTCCTCCTTCAATTGGCACTTCGTACATGTATTATCATTGTCTTGTGAGCTCTATAATACGTCTGGAATCAGTATAATTAGTAGATAAAATATTATGTCTTTATTATTATACATCTTATAAATGTAAATGCTAGGTTAAATTTTAATCCGCAAAGTTATTTGTTATAATGGATCTTGTGCCGTTATACCCTTCCCAAGGGGAATGCATCTCGTAGATTGCAAATTTCGTCTTTCGATCAGCATTCGAGTTTAGGTGTTGGTGCTAACACATCGTTCCGGCGGGGCGGCAAGCTCGTAGCTCGCGGCCGTCTTTGGCGAGACCATGGCTTCCCGGTTATTCAACATTGAGCCCGAAGTATCAAATTAAACTGACTGTTCGTGCGGGGGTGGGAAAACTCGTTAATTGCTCATTTAGTGGGGGTCCTCTTATCGGAAATTACCCCTTCAATATCAACTAGTGTCGGATTAATATTGGGGCTCCCTATTTAATTATTACGCATAACGAAGATTACATATCGTGGCCAGGGGCCGTTTCGTCGAATATTTTTCAATTACATGGAATTCTGAAGAGGGTTAATGTGGATTGAGCTAAGAACTTGTGGCGCCCCAGGCATCTAACATCTTGTATTAAATTAGTTACCCCCTAGCGTACCGACTCACCCCTTCTCGACTGTAGCCGTGTATCTTTCCAAGTAGTCAAAACATCCGATTTGACACCCCCTTGAAGGAATTTTAGCCTTTTTCCTCCTACTTCAGTCAAACAACTGTTTAGAGCTAGCGATTCGGGCCCGAAACCTAATATTTTAGCAGCTGCTTCTGAAAATATTAGGTTTCGGGTCGATGCTTAACCTAACTATTGATATGCCTGCACGTGCAATAGTTTATTGCACTTGGTAAATACACACACAGAAATTACAAACTTTAAATGAAATAAATCTGTAAAGGGTACGTGAAGATATACTACAGAAATGATCCTGTGAAGTATGACATACGAAGCACTCTGCAAGCAGAATCAATACAGGAACACATCGAAAAACGACAACTCGGCTGGCTGGGACACTTATGGAAGATGGAAGAAAACCGTACCGTGAAAATTATCTGGGAAATGGGTAGACTCGACAAAACCAAGAGGAAGACCAAGAAATATTTGGAACAGAGAGATCGGAAAGTAATTGGAACGAGGCAAAAAATTTAGCTATGGAACGCAAGGAATGGAAGAAGTTTTGTAGTAATAGTAATAACTGATATAACTGAAACTCTACACCTGTTGGTAAATGAGGAGCTGATAATGTCTGTATGTAAATCTGTAAAGGGCTTACTTGGAACTTCCCTCGCAAGTGGGCAGACAGAATTAAGAAAAACATGTTTTTCGTCATCTAGAGACCTTGAAGATCAGAAGAAATCTCGGAAGATGATTATTTCGCGATTATAATATGTACTTCGTCTTAGGCGAGGGGTAAAAATTAAACATCTAATATAAATTGATGATGTTGGTGTCTATTGTGATAACCTATAAGTCGCGTCCTCTCGTTATTGGTGATTGAAAAGAAAATAGTAATGTTAAATTTCTTGAAAACATTCTGTAGTGCTAAGGAAAAAAAGAGAACATTGTACGGGAGGGAACGGTATTGAATAAGAGTACTGTTTACTATTGTAGATCACTAATTATTATTTGAGGGTAACGGGAGGAGTGTGGAAAAGGGAAGAAAGCGTTTGGCTTGATTAAATACAATAAAAAATAAAAAAGAAGGGGGAAATCATTATTGATAGTAATTCAAAAGAAATTTGAAAAAGAAGCCGTCAGATTGTGAGAAACGAGGCGATGAAAGGAAAAAGAGATCACGAGGTCAGTTGAGGTAGGTTTTTGTTACGATATAAACACGGCTTTACGACAACATTGGACCGCACTTACCACAGGTCTAAGTTGCGTTTGGAGGCAGCGGTATTAAAGCCCTTGATTGTCCACAGCTAGTTCGCGGGGAGGGGAGGTCTACGGTAGTCGTAAAGTCCGGTCCTATTTCGGGATAGTCAAAATGGGAAAATACTAGGGCGTCATCGCGACAAATTCAATCCATGTTCCATAAGTCCACTCCGTCCACGGCTGAAGCGGATTGGGTCTAGAGCAGACGAAACACTTACGTGTTTGTCAACTAAATGCTTAATTGCTTCAGCTATTAAAGTGCAACTTTCCTTTTACAATATTTGTACAATTTACCACTCAAATGTTAAACAAAAGTTTTAAATTCGACTTGTCTGAAGGGCACGGTTCTTTACTGCTTAAGTGACGGCACGGAAACACACTTGTGCTTCTTTTCATTAACGGGAGTACTTTGGCGAAGTTCAACAAGATCCCGAATTAGTCCAAAAATAACTGACAAGCTGCTCGGTAATCGACATGACACAACGCCTGTTTCTATATACAGCAAAGCTTCTACATAACAGATCGGAACGTCTATTCGCACCTCGGGTCAGAAACTGGAACGAATTTACCCAGAGGGCACAAAGCTCAGATCGCCACGAAGAATTTAACAGCAAGCGGCAAGCTTAAAACCACTACATCTGATTTAACTCACGACACAACAAAAAGCGAAAAGCTCTAAGTTCAAAACTGCTAGAAAAGCTTCTTTAGCTCACGACACAACGAAGAGCCGCCCTGCATCACAATTTCAAAGTATAGCGATCCGGGGCGACGATCGAACAACCTCTTAACTCATTTAGTAGCTGATGTGAACTAAACTCGCTCGCGCTCAAACTTAGCGGGAATTCACGTCTCCCCTCGAGAAAACATATTAAGCGTCTCTAGCTATCTTATTTTAACAATGATCTCTGCTCTGTTGCTCACAGAGTGGACAATTTTTGAGCAATCGTCAACAACGGCGAAGAGCGCAAAATGCTTATGCGGAACGTGGCGCTGAACTGGCGCTTTTCGGCACGTACGACTGTTTGGCTGATGACATTTTTTGTTAAACGTCCGACAACTGGCGGCCAACACTTATCAAATTGTAGTCTGAGCGTCGCTAACAGTCCATTAAAAACATGGCGTAATTGATAAGCGGTGAATTGCAGAATGATACTCAAGGCGCTCTCTATTAGACAGTGCCCAAACTTTGGCTAAGCCTGACAGACGCTGCGGAATTTTTAAAAGTATTCGCAGAGCCCTGTAACATAAAGATAGAGAGCAGAAAGATGTCGTTAGTTGTTTCGTAAGTTAACTAAATTCAGAAAAACACAAAAGATTTTCTATAGATATCGAAGGACAGGGAATTATCTGAATGTGTTATTAAGAGTTCCAGGAAAGAGAGGCTATTGTTTGATTCAAATTCAGTGGTGATATTAATGTTAAAATGAAGGGAATTTAACCAGTCTAGGTGACCAAAAGCAGTGTTCATCCCTCTTCTAGTTTTGCAATAGCAAAGCTTTTTTAATCTCGCTTAGAACATGATTCGACATTATAAGTTTTTAAGGGAGAATGTCAATTGTACAACTAACAATTGAGCGACTCTAATTCACTTGATAAAACCATACATACACAAGGCAAACAAACCATATGAAATGTTTTGGCCGCAATAGTACCATGAAAAGTGACCAAAATGTCATCTACATAATGTCCCCAAAGAGGACTTCATTCTTAAAAGTTTGGTTTTGGAAAATAGAGTTATTAATTTTAAGGAAGCTTGGTTGGGTAGAAGGGTTAAGAAGGGAAGTAATAGTGTTGATGGTCTCTGTAGGTAAATTAGTGGATAGGAGGAGGTCGCATTCATGTGATGGAATACTTGGAAATAAATTTGTAACGTTGAAGGATAAAAAGATACCTACAGTCGGCTGGAATATTTAGAGCCCAAGGTATTTGTGTGTTTAGGGTTAAAATTTAGATTGTTTCTGAAAAAGGTGTTGAGCTATTGGGTAATCTTATTAACTACAGTATTAACAGAGGATGCAACTGGACGGATAGATGTATTAGGTTTGTATATTTTAGGAAGGCCATAAAGTCAGGGGATAGAGGGGTTCATACAGATAAGATGGTTGGGTTAGATATTCAAAGTAGTTAAAATTTGTTTTGATTCATTAACACTTTTGACATTTTAACTAAAATTTTTAAAAGGGGGTTTTTATTTAGAATTTTGAAATCTGATAAGTCAATGAAATCGCAAACCTTTCAACATGGAAGATCTCTGAATATTATGACTTTCCTACTGTATTATTAAAGGTGTATGGGGAAGATTTGGTGCTTCTTTTATCCGATTTTATTACTCATCCATCCCATTTTGAGTGAAAAGTGGATCACTTAAATTATTCTGAATAACATCGCACAACACTGATCGATATCTACTTAACTGGCTATCTCCTCCCCTAAACAGAGTCAAGCAAAATATTCATAACAATTTCAATTCGATGTGGTAATATTTGAAATAAACATTTATTAATGTTTAGTGCTAACATATTAGTTTCAAAGTGATAACAAAATCTAAAATTTTATACTTTTACTTACAGAACCATGGGACGAGAAACGTATGAGCTGCAAAGAACAGACAGCATCTGTCCGGCCTCGGAAATGCAACTTCTAGAATACGTAAAAATCAACCACACCCCCAAAATCAAGAGCCTCGTGGCTGAAAACCCAGACGTTCTCAAGACCGTGATCGGCCATCCATTCGACAAGCCCATTCTGCACATAGCCTGCCATGATTTGGCAGACCGAGTGCTGCCACAGACAATTGACGTGCTAGTAGACCTGGGAGCGGACTTGTTTTATTCTGAAGAGCTGCACAACCACAAAGAGGCCATTCACTTTGCAGCTTTGGGCCAGAACCCGAGGCTGCTGCAGGCAATTGCAAACAGACTTCAGCCGGAAGATATCAACTCAATCAGCCAGAATGACAACACAGCTCTTAATTTGCTCATAAAGCAGGGCGACCCGGACAAGGAAACATTGGTGGATTGCGTGCGCATTTTGGTGCAAGCAGGGGCTGATGTGAATAAGTCGGATAGTAAGAACTTGACACCCATATTTTGGGCAGCTAAGAAGGGGTATAAGGAAGTCGCGAGGGTTCTTTTGCATGAGAGCAAGCAGGATGTGGACGTGGACAGCCATAAACTACGAGGGAAGTCTGCTCGAGACTACATAATGGAAAATAATCTCAGCGATGTGCTTGAAAGTGCATCTGCCGAAGAGATGGGCAACAATAACAAAGTAGATAATCCTGCTGATGATCTGTTTGGATTTTTAAAGGAATACAATGAGGATGCTTTTGTGAATTACAAGCAACTTGGAAATTTTGTAGACATAGACGATGGTGCCTCGACTCTTCTACAGCTAGCAACTAAGAAAGGCCTCGATCAAGCTGTTAAAATCCTACTTGAAAACAATGCGGATCCGAATAAGACAATTCGTAAAAACCCCACGCTTCCTATAGAAATAGCAGCTGCTGAAGGGTATTATATGATATTCGAGTTACTGCTGAAACATGAAAAGGTCAGGGTCCCTTCGAGCATTTTAATCGAACTTCTAAAGCACATAGATAGTGAAGAAACACACGGCAGTGTCAGTCATAACTTGTGCTACTTGCAGCTGATAAAGCATAAAAAGTTAGATGTAAATGTAATGGACAAGTTGAACAGTACACCCTTACACTATGCTGCTAGATATGGAGGTACAGAGAAGACACTGGATTTGCTGCGAAGTGGAGCTTCATTAGCGTGCAAAAACAAATACGGGGCCCTGCCAATCGAAGATATCGACGCTAACACTTTAGAAACTCACTTAAATGAATGCCTGGAGACAAATGTGGACAGCAATATTGATCGGGAGAACTTTACTGCGACCTACAATTACAGCACCTTGATGCCCCCTAGTAGAATTCGAAGCGAGGACTTCATTAAAGGTACCTATGATGCAGAGGCAGCCAGCAAGCTGATCGCGAATGAAATGGAGCAGTTGGCTTCTGAAACTCAAGTCATATCCTACATGAGCAAATCGCCTGAGCTGAAACACTTGCTGAAACACCCTGTCATAACGAGTTTCCTCTACCTGAAGTGGCACAGAATTCGCTGGTTCTTCTACACGAACTTAGCGTTTTACATAACATTCTGTCTTTCGTTAATTTTATATATTCTACTCGTGTACAGCCAAAACGATAAAGATCAAGATCAGGTCGTTGCTAGCATCTTTCCAATTTTACTGAGTGTAACTTTCACGCTTCTACTCCTCAGAGAACTCTTTCAAATCGCTGTTTCACCCAAGACTTATTTTTACAGCTTTGAGAACTGGCTTGAATTGATACTCATCGCACTCACTGCCATTATACTGTTCAAAAAATTACCAGAGGACATTCGCAGACAGATCTCTGCCATCGCCATTCTGCTAGCAGCGTTTGAAATGGTGCTCCTCATTGGACAACACCCGAAAATGTCCACAAATATTGTTATGCTGCGCACCGTCTCAACGAACTTTTTCAAATTCTTGCTGTGGTACTCCATTTTAATTATAGCATTTTCACTGAGCTTCTATACACTATTTAAAAATACCACTCCTGAAAACAACTCACAAAATGGCACAGAGGACGAGGACGAGCCTGATTTTTTCCTAGATCCAGGATTGTCCCTATTCAAAACCATCGTAATGCTAACAGGCGAGTTCGATGCGAGTTCCATAAACTTCCATGTCTTCCCCATCACTAGCCATATTATATTTATGCTGTTCGTATTTATGATTGCCATTATTTTATTTAACCTCCTAAATGGCCTGGCAGTCAGCGACACGCAGCTCATAAAAAGCAACGCAGAACTAGTAGGGCACATTGCTCGCATCGAACACATCGCTTACATTGAAAGCATGCTGCTAGGAAACATCTTGCCAACAAGTGTCGTTAACTTTGTGCAAAGGTACTGTTGCTGCTTATCGTTAAACATAACGAGTAGGTTGCTTGTGCCAGGCATTCTAGTGAAAAGGGTGTGTCTGTTTCCATACTTCTTGAAGGACTATAAGTTGGTGGTGTATCCAAACCAGCATGCAAAGGTTGCCCTGTCTTTTGAAGGGTATGCGAGTGGCGAAAGTGAGACGTGCGTTAAGCAGTGCACAGACATCTACTTGGACAAACAAACTGCCAAACGCACCAAGCAGTTAATTAGGGCCAAAAAAGAAGTTTTGGAGCAGGAAAGAAATGAGCAGAATATTTTGGTCAAGCAGGAACATGTCATTGAGCAACAGCAGAAGTATATTGATGATTTGAAGAAGGAGCAACAAATTATACTGAATAAACTTGATTATATCATTACCAATATGAGTGTGAGAGTGTAATTCACCATTTTTTATAAAATTTTCGTAGGATTAATTGCAAAAAGACTGAGAATACTTACTGGAAGCAAGGAACATACAGATTGCCAAAGAAGCATACACAGCTCCCTTTATTTATTATTATTAAACAGCATTGCTTCTTGGATAAAAAAGTGATTGTCACGTAAAATTTTAAAAATTTTACTCTATATCCTATAACTTAAGTATGTTAAAATATTTCAGGGTGGTAATCCTTAACCAATTTTAAGAGAACCAGTTTTTATAAACAAATGTGCAAAAATTCTTAATTTTCGATAAAAGTTTTTAATTGTTTTTGGTGAAATATCGTCAGCTATAAATCAAATTTGGTACACTGTAGTTACACTTGTAGATATGAGTAGTCAGTGCTGAAAAAAATTAAAAGTTTCCGCTGATACAATTGGATTGTTTATTCTTTACCAAGTGAATGAAATTTACAATCAATATGGAGTTTTATTAGAACTGATCTTTTGTAATTATTGTAATATTGATTGAAAAGTGCGTGAAGGTTTTATTGTATCATGTGATAATATCATCCTACATTATCTGTAGACTATAGAGTGGAATTTGAATGTCATGGATTAGAATATGATGATTTTGTATACGTTTATAAATTGACGGACTTCTTTTCGATTATAAACTTTATCGGAAATTTCTGTACTTTTATTAACTTACACAGGGTTTGGCAACGATGGGGGGATAGGCAATATTTCTAAAACTATGAGGGCCGGTTGCAGAAAGCAATGTTAAGTCTGGTGTTAGCTAACATCGCGTCAAAGTGAACAAAATGGCATCAAATTTTGTTTACTAATGTATTAGTTACCATAAGCATTTGAGATTTGATTCGTTTTTGTTCACTTTGACGCGATGTTAGCTAACACCAGACTTAACATTGCTTTCTGCAACCGGCCCTGAGAGTTTTATAAATATTTGTATATAAAAGTTGTAGGTACAAAGATGGTACTGAAATACTAACCATTTCAATAAAATTGTATGGGTATAACATCAACTGTTTTGGATGCTGAACTTCAGGTGGCTGCTGTAAGTAACAAAAAACAATTCAATGAAGGAAACGTTACTAAAAAATTATGTTTATCCGCAAACGTCACAAAAGTGACAACTTATTTGTCTTTATTGACAAGGTAAAAGTGTCACTTTATCTGCCTAAGCAGACAAAATAGCGACTTTTGCGTACTTTATCTGCCTAAGCACACAAAATGATTGCTCTCTTTCTTTCTTTCTATGTTTGTTCGCCATCTCCTCCGAAAATACTGGACCGATTAAATTGTATGATGGCTTAAAATTTTGCTAATTTTTAGAATTAGTTCGTAGGCCGGTTTTTATTTTCGAAAAAGTACGAAAAAGTTTTAATTTAAATAAACCTTTAAGCAGCGGATCGGAGCATCTGTCGCCGTGGGTTATGGTGTGACAGCTGCTGTGGCCGTGTGCTATTAGCACGGGTGATTCAGTATGTTCATATATCATTACAGTTGCGCGTTATCTGAACAACAGAGGTTGGCGCAGGGGTACAGTGCTAGCCTGAAATTTACCTGAATACGTTTGCGGATAAAATAGTATATGTTATTCGGAGTAAAAGTGACTTTATGTGGCTTAGCTGAATTATTTGCCTCACTAACGTTCGGCTAAATAAACTTCAGCTTCGCCACATAAAGTATCACTTTTACTCCTAATAACATAATCTACTATTTTCGTGAACAACTTTTCTAGGGTAAAATGGTTGATCTGAGTATTAATGCTATACAGGATGCACACAGTGGCGTAGCTAGACGTCATGGGGCCCCGGGGCATAAAAAAATTCGGTCCCCCCTAACGTCACTCGAAAAATTAAATGTGTAGGAAGAAAAGAGGTATCAAATATTTAAAAAAACAACAAAAAACAGTTTAAACCCACTACCTACTTAAACTAATACTTGCTAGTTACAATAATTGCAAACGTAAAACTTAATATTCAATAACGGTGTGTTACGGTACTTTTGTAGCTTCCCCTGTATTAGCAAAAATTTGCTAGTCAAATTTTTATCCCTAAGTATTTGAACAGAATTGCCTGGAGGCTGGATCAGGATTCTGTTGCTTTGCGCTGGTTCTATCCCTTAAGCACGTAAACGAGACTGCGTTTACGCTTTAAACCAATGTAGTCGATGGTACTTAAAAGGGACGACAGTAAACTACCCTAAGAGACGCAGCCTCACGTCTCAATGATATTATGGCTTAGTAGCAGGGTAGCGACGTAGTGAATGAATCAGACATCAAATGCAGATTGTTTTATTACGAAAATAAACGTTCTATTTATACAAAACAAGAATGCTTAACTAAGTACCTAACATATCAAAGTTCAGAATAGTGTAGTTTACTGGAACGCGTTTAAAGGTACGAAAACAGCAATTCAGCACAGTAAGCTTTTTATATACTTTGCTGGAATGCAAGCAGAGCTGGGCAAATTACTTTTAAAAAGTAATTAATTACTAATTACCAATTAACACCCAATGCAGTAATTTAATTACCAGAAATCCAATTACTCACAGGAAATAGTAATTCAATTACCAATTACTTAGTAATTGTAATTGTACAACATCAATTACTTTTCAAATTACTTTCAATAGAAATTATTGTCATATAGTTGTATTTAGTAGAACTTTCTTGGAAGATTTTTTGATAATAAATTAAATCTTGTAGCTACATGCACCGGTCACAAAAACCAAAGTTTTTTGTTTGTTTTGATGTAAGATGTAAATAAATAAATAAATTTAAGTATTACAATTATACAGGGTGTCTTTTTATCACGATTGTGGATTTAATAGCCCGTAGGGCCAAAGCAAATAAACCACATGAGGGATAAAAAGAAATCTCCAGTGCCGAGGGGTACATTATTTTTTTAAATCGAGAAATCGCGAAATTACAACATTTTAACCAACTTTTGTAGGTTATGTTGACGTCGGTTGACGTTTACCTATCGCTCAGCTGCCTACAAAAAGTCGATTTTTCGTATTTTATTTGACGATTTCGACGTTCTTCACTGTCGATTAAAAAAATATTTTTTCGAATATGAATATGGTATTAGAAAAAATAGCACTCTGAATATGTTATAGAAGTGATTTTTCCATGTTCGTGATAAATTAATCCACTCGCTTTGCATCACTCGCTCGTAAATTAAATGTTGAAAAACTCTCACTTTTCTTAACTTGTAGAACAATTTACTATTAAATACCTAACATGAGGCTGAATGACAAACATATATAACTTACCTAAGTATACAGGGTGCATCATCGGATTTCTTAATTGTTTGACAGCAGAATTTTATTTAGATTTTGTAAAGAACATTACATGGTCATCAAATTGGTGCAACTTGAGCATTTTTTGTTGACTCACTTCGAAAATACTGTTTTTACCCTATTATAGGAAAGTGACACTTTCTGTCGCCTATTAGGGGTTTCCCGAAAATATACGTTTGGTTCTCTGGTCGGTTTGTAATGGCAGTGGGAGGAAATATAATAGATTGACTCCCATTGCCATTAGAGACGGGAGACATGTGATTAATAATAAATCAACTAGCATCCGGATTTTCATTTTTAAACATTTTTGAATGCAACTGAATACAAGAGATAGTATGTCTCATTATAAAATGTAAAAGTGTCATATGTATAACTCTAGACTCATTTACTCTCTTGCATGATTACAATTGATTAGGTACTGTTCTCGCTAACGCTGGCGCTGGGGAATTAAACTACATCCTCGGGACGGAATGATACACTTTCCTTCCTAGTCTTACAAATAGCTATAAAAAATGTATTAGGTAACTTTTGAAGTTTTAAAACAAAATATCAAATTGTTGTTGATCAGGGACTGTTGAATGTTGACAGGTGACTGATAAACCTAGTTGAAAACGGCTAGTTGAAATAAGAATTCGTACATCAGATACAAAAACAAAAGACATTTGCTCAAGCAGTAACTTTTACATTCAAGAGACCTTTATACCATGTGTTCAAAAAGAAATTACATAAGCAGCAACACTGATAACAGTTAATGAATTCTAAAGCTTGCTGTTGACATTACTTTTATATTCCATGACCAACCCTTATGTAATTTCTTTTTGAATACACCGCTTAAGAAACGGGAGAGAATACGTATTTTATGCAATTACTGTGAAAGCTCGACAAATAAATTGCTCAGGTAGCTTTCCTATTTGTTACTTCAAATTTCAAAATCTTAACAGCTTTAATAATACCTATTAATTTAGGGCAATAAAATATCTGCAATTACATAAATTGGGTCACTAATAGATTGTTCTTTTAAAAAAACTATGGGAATTTGTGTAAAATCGTTAAGAAGCCAATATTTGACTCTCGTAGTTGGCATGGGAGTTTTGTATGTTTAATGTTGGATGAGGTGATCGGAATTATAAGAAAGTCACGATTTTTATAAGACACTATTCCAGATTTTAAATAATAATCGAAGCTAACATGCTGCAGCAGACTGTAATAGTTGTTTACTATACAGTGGGATAAGTGCGTGTGTGTAAGCACACAAGTATATGAATGATGCATTATCACGCATGTATTTCACAAAATTTTATCTACAGCCGCACAAAATGGAGAAGTGCCTTAAGAAAAATGTCAGACCTGCCATTTTCAAAAATATTTTAGTAGGCAAATGTTATTATATCATTCATTAGCGGTTGCAATGAGCTGCATTACATAACGAAAATAGTGTTAAATGAGTGACGTAATAAGTTACTTATCCCACTGGAGTAGATAAACTATTTTTCGTAGTCGCAAAATTATGCCCTAGTTGCCAGTATACAAAGCAGCATATGAGCATTACAAAGCAAGAAAGCGACAAAGAGTGGATAATTTACAAAATGTTCAATGCGTTAACCAGGCATGAAATTTTATAATTAGGTACATTTTATTTATGTTTTATGCTGTTTAAATTTAATCGGATTTTGGCCGTTTAGTTCAATTATTCTCTCAAAAACGTCATTTTCTGGACTTAACGCCTTTAACAATTGTATGGCAGTTTAACCCTATGCTGGTACATCGTTTAAAACAAGAAAATTCAAATGAATAAATAATTATATGAGCCAATATCGTCTAATGAAGTTGTTTTAAATTATATTTTTACCGTAGGTAATTAGATATTGTAATATGTAATGTACTTACCGCAAATATAGTTTTAGCGTCTTACACAATATTAGCTTCACTATTACAACGTACATATCGCATCTACATACACGCACCAATGCACTCTTTGTGCACACGTCGTACAAAATGCAAATGTTGCTGTTATTCGACTCGTCAGAGGATATTATAAATTAGGCTTAAGTTCTTCCGGGAATACCTTATCGATATGCTTAATATGTAATTTAATAAAACCTTACCATAAATTGTGCGTTCTGGAGATTTAGCACCAAATCGAGGTCAGTAATTCAGTAATTAAATTACCATGAAGTAATTCAAATACTGCGAGTAATTTCAATTACCACAGGTAATTCAAATACTTGTAAAGTAATTTAAATACTTTAGAGTCATTTAATTACACAAAAGTAATTGAGTAATTGAATGTAGTAATTAATTACCTTCAAAAAGTAATTGTCAAGTACTTTTTAACAAAAATGGCAATTCCCAATTCCAATTACCGCATTTTGAAAAGTAATTCAATTTCAAGGCAAATAAACAAAAAGGAATTTAATTAGTAATTTAATTAAAAAGTAATTAATTACTGCCCAGCTCTGAATGCAAGCTGTCGATCTGGGCTCCTGGAATTGTCGAATTGCTTGTGAATTGCACTATAGTACCCACCAATTTAAATAAAGCTGTGATATATTATTGGTCGTAATTTTTATCTGTTCGATTTGCTGGAATTATCTCTACCTTGTGATGGTCCGACGCAAGGATTAAGCGACGTTGAGAACCTGGCGCCCTCTTCTTTTTATTCTCTTTCAGCGTAGCTGGAACTCTTCTCGGCGAGTTAGCCTAATTAGGCCGATAGTTACCAGCCGGCAAAATACCTACTACAACTTTCACCACCAGGTAAGGCCAAAACATTTATCCTTCCTCACAAGTGTTTCTCAAAGTGGTGGTCCACAAACCCGTGCCGGTCCGTCAGCAAGATATTGCCGGTCCGCAAAGTCGATTGTTGATTTCGACAATCAACTAGATTGTGTGGTCAGTCACGCTAAAATATAGGTATAGTATGAAGATTCATCCGCCGTTTGGCGTGGCGCTGTCACCAATTGAACCACGGATAGAGAAATTGGTATTTTTTGGATAAAAAAAATCGTGTATGGTTTGAGAAAAGCACAAGATCCTTGGTCCGGGCAGCAGTAGCCAAAGTTAAGATAACATTGATTGTCGCAAATTTTCGTTAAGAGAACAAGAATAGAAAATTGACCAATAGTAAGCAAGCCCATTTATCACATTAAGGTAGTGTTGTGCGAAGGTGGTTGAACTGTTTATGTTTATATGTAGTTTTTTACAAGTTTATGAATAAAATACTTATGTTTGGTTAATTGTCTCATTTGTTAATAAATGTAGCGGTCCGTCATACATCAGTAAAAATAATACCGGTCCGCCACATTAAATAGTTTGAGAAGCACTGTTCTATAACACAATTCTGCAGAAGAATTCTCTTAAAATATTAGTTGGTACGCTTTTCGGTTTGTTAAACATTAAACAGAAATATTTTGCAGAACTACATTGTAAAGAATAATATTTGAAACAAAACGAAAGTCTCCTTTTCTGGCTTTGCTGTTAGCAAATTCATTCATTATCTCATTTAGATCCAGTTTTTCAGCATCTTTATTTTCTATAGATAATAGAGCAAGTCCACTTAATCGATCTTGGTTTGTAGTAGATCTGAGGTAATCTTTAATAATTTTCAGCTTACTGAAAGACCTTTCAACATTAGCAGTTGTGATAGGCAACGTGAAAAATAATAGGAACAATAGATAAACTTCAGTTAAGTCGCTTTCAAGTACGCCATACTTGTTTAAGATTAGATCAAAATAATCTCTAACTCCTAAGTCATCTCTTAAATCACACTTAACAATATTTATTAAATCAATGTATTGAGCTGTAAGTTTATTCACATCAATAATTTCAGAATATTTGTAAGAAATATATCTAGTACATTTACTAATAATTTCAGTTTCGTCACAACTTAATACAATTTTTGGAACAAGTACATCAAATAGATTATTAACTTTTTTCATACACTCAATTCTGTTATCAATTTGTGTCGATACACAATTAATTACCAAACTGTTACAGCTACAGACAATTTATTAGCTCATTTTGCATCGTTGGGTTAAGTTATCGCACTTATCCAAAAGGCATGTTTATTACCTGTTTCATAACATCATTAAAGTCTGCGGAAAATTTTACTTGGGCCAGAAGTGTTTCCATTAATATTATCTTGTGGTGTTCGTGTGGGTGGGCATGAAAACGTAATGAACATTTTGCGAGAAGTAATGTTATTTTAAACAACCGTTGCAACACCATTTACCAAAACGATGCATGAAATCTTACTTCTTCTTCTAAATTGTTGTCAATGTCACGATTTTTTCTCCATAAATCGTGAACCGCACAAGCTTCAATATGAGACTTTGTTTTACTGATCTTCAATTCGGGTTGATAAATGTTTCCAATCTCTTACCCGTTTTCCATTTTCTTACTATTTTAGAAAAAAGCAAACAAGAATCACAATAAGGCTCTGCACATATTTGGTCATTTCCAGCTGCCTTTTTGTTTTGCATCTTTCTTATCTGCTCCGTTACTTCTTCATATATTGGTGTCGTTTCTAGTGTTCCAGCTAGTGCTACTAGTTCATCACCTGTGCGTTCCGCTATTGTTTACTCGTCTTCATATAGTTCTATAAAGTGTGTTATCAATTCTTCTTCCTCAATGGCTATGCATGCTTGATTGTGCTTCTTACTTTCCTTCAAATAGTTGTACAAAGGGCATGTTATTTCTTTTGCATTCCGTTTCCATTTCTGACATAGTGCTCTCTACTCACTCTCGTTTTTTCTTTCTGCATACTTCCTTGGCTTTAATTCTCTCATTGTACCTTTCTCTGTCTTCCTATTCCCGTGTTCTTATTAGTGATTTTGAAAGGTACAGGTACAAATATAGCATTAACGTATTACATACAGTTATGTGTCAAGATGTGTAACATCCATTTTTTATACTATCTTCTTCTGTAATACAGTGTATGAATACGCTCTATCCTTTTCGCAATTGCGAGCACAGCACCCTAGATAACTAACACACCATGCTTCTTTTTGTTTTTCAAATATGTATGTTTTTTATGAATACACATAAACGCCAAACTATTACGTTTTTGTGGAACAAAAAACAGTGCACATTTTAAGTGTTTTATATGAAGTTGCTATAGTGCAAGAAAGTACATTCGTTTAGTTCCTAAACAAACATTTAAATTGCGAAGAACTCTTGCAAATTATAGTCATGTTGCTGAAGTGTATCATGTGTGAGCATCGCCTACGTTGATTAAAAAACTACGCTTTGCAATTTTTATTAATCAATGCAGGCAAGGCGTTTGACAAAACAGCCTTTAAATGAAAATTTCTATAAAAACCAACACAGAAAAACTTGTCTTGGTTATGTTGGCACATTAGGTGAACCTTGTGTTTGTATCTATATCCTTCAAAATCACCGGTTATTATCCATTTCATTCTAGTCTTTGCCTTCTTTCCTATTGCCTTTTTGCATTCGTCATCAAACCATTGCTTTTTTCTGTTTTCTTTGTATCCTATAGTATAGTAGTCTCTGCAGCTCCAGTTATACTTTCCTTAATTAGTCCCCATTTTTCCTCTATATCAGTTCCTTCTGCTCTCTGTACCTAGTCTTCTTTCTATTTCCTATTCAAATGATTTCTTTATTTTGTCTTTTTCTAGTTTCTCCAAGTTCCAGCTTTTTTGCATATGTCTCTTTCTACTGTTTGTGGTTACTT
>CALNHX010013247.1:0-18852 GCA_940337035.1 Agriotes lineatus
TGGGAATTAGATTTTTAAGTTAATATTTCCTGTTGGATGTGTTGCTACTCTTAGTAATAATTTATGTTTATAGGAACAAATCGGTTAGTAAATGTACAGATTTACTTTTATATCGGTAAATCGTTTCATCTAAAATTAGATTAGCTAAATAACTGAAGGGTTTGTGTTGTATTACTGCCTCTAGAGAAAAGTAAATGTTCTTTAACATTAGAATATAAAGTAAAATATTTGTAGAGGAATGGCAAGGAACTTAGTTATTTTTAACAGCAACGCAGATTATATATTATAAAATTTTTATTTAAATAAATGACTCTGTTGTCTTAAAAGGTTGGGTTTTTACATCCTAGCAAATATGATTAAAGGTATAATTATAAGCAATACATTTCCTATTAAATTATCGTGGTTTCTATGAATTTAAAAAATAATCGCTTTAGCCATCGCATGTTTATTTAATGAGACCGCTACAAAATTAGATATTTCAACTGATGGGAACAGCTTTACAAACATGGCGCTCCAACCTCACAATTTATCAAAACAGGTTGACTTCGTATTAATAATTACATCAGTGATTACGTAAGAGTGCGTTGCCTAAGTCATTTAACAAACGCAAGTAAATAGACGCCATTTCTTCCGGAAATGTGCAAAACCCGAGGCCACGTAAAAAATTTCACTAAATTCTATTGTTAGGATGACTTTCTAACTTTATTTGGCTTCTTCATAGAAAATAGAACACCAGCCGTCCCCACAGCAAGTCCCACGATGGACAGAGGCTCTCCTTCTCTCCGTTAGCATGCTGTAACAAGACAGATATTTCTTCGAACGCCGCCTGCAGCTTACACCACTCCAAAATTGCTTACAACTTCGTCTTTGCCCCAGTTCCTAGGTCTCCACACTGCTTAGCACGAAAGTGGCTGCCTCCTCCCCGCTTTCAAGGATATGTTAACTTCACAATAGCTCCAAAAACTCCCACAGAAGCAGCAGCTGCCACTGGACGTCCTATTCAACACTTTTTGAAACTCCCGTAGAGGTGTAAGGAATCAAAGCGAACGCTGTACAGCCTACCCAAAAGACACTGCACTAATAATAAAGCACTGATTTGCAAAAAATGGATTATTTGTGGGGAAGCCAAAATAACACACCTTCGATATTGGCTTTGCTTTCCCCCTTTTTGGTTTTACATCTACCTTACATTGTTAAACAATATTTCTAAGCCTGCTTTGATTACATTTTATGTTTTAATTAACACTAATGCTATATTTAATACCGTTTTAACAAGTTATTAGCTATTCATACAATTTGCAAAATGTAAACTTTTAAGTAAGAATTTAATTTAATTGAGAGTAATTCTTAAAGCTACGTTGCTCAAAACAATGAAAAGATACTTCATAACACCTGGAATATATGTTACTGCCTGTCCTTTCAAACAGTATTTTCATTAAAATATGTTTAAAACCAATTAACAGTAATTTAATTTGAGCAGTATAGAATAGGTACATTCAAATAGTTTATATTCCATACGATAACACTAAATTTAGAGAAAATACTATATATACAGGACGTTCACCCTCAAGTTCGAACATAGGATATCAACATTGCGAATTCGATGTTTAGATGTTTTTCCACTATTTTTATACTAACTACATGAGCAAATATTATTATTATTAGTATCATTTGATGCGAATACTTTTTTATTTTCATTGATAGCATTAGCGATTCTGTAAGTTGAATGGCGAGCAGGAATCAGATAAAACTGCCAATACAATGTTCAACTCCTATGTTCGAGCTGCAGAAGTGCACACAATTTAACAATTATTAATATCATGCAATGTCCCTTTAAATGTACACACATTTTAAGCATCGTAAACCTAACGAGTCGTTTTGTTGTACAATGAGGGCAAGTTCACACACTGATTAAACATGACAATACAGCAGTTAATGTCTCTTTGCTTCAGTGCAGGGAGAGATCAATGCCAATACAGTTCAATACAACGTTCACCAGATTTCCTTGGCGCGTTGGACGCCTCAGGCGATTAAAAACTTTATCAAAGGGTCGGAGGCCTTGTGCAGCATTCAGATATAAAACTTTTAATGCCCCGGGGAAACTCTTTCAGACATAAAATAGCTGCTTTGCGAGTGCTTCCTACGTTTTGTTTCTTTTTGAACTGCAATTGTTGAAAGTTTCAATGCCGTGCACTAATTTTCAAAATTCAGCAGCTTTTCCAACGAGACATCAGTTGCGATACGTTTATTTATTTTTGTCATTTAAATATATTGAAAGCTCTTCGGTAAAATTGATATGAACATTTAAAAAATATATATATTGCAAATGCTTCCGCCGTTTCTATTTTTAGAAAATTTAGATCAATTTTATATGTTTTAAAACTTTAGCAAGTCAAGAATTTAAACAATTGCAAATTTTTGTCAAAGTCCGATGAAAGGTGTATCTTGTATTGTCGTATTGTGTTGCAGGAATTAAAACCTTAATACCATTTAATTTTTAGCCTTGAATAAACAATAGTTATTTTAAAGTACTTATACCTCACGCATATCGTGCAAATAACATGCTATTAATAATTAGTTGAACATACGAGAACAAAAACAAGTACATCGTTAAGTCCCGCAAAGTATGGTATTTGGCACATGAGATACGTAAAGGAAGCATGCTTTAATGGAATTTTAATACAATGACAAGCAGAATGCAGTTGAAGACTAGCAAGAGCACATATTTCCTTATTGTCTTTCAAGTAATAAAGCGTTTTAAAATCCCTACATTCTATGAAGTATTGGAACATCAAGAAGGAGTTCTCTAAGACTCCAGCAAAACTTGTTATAATTACCTTTTAAAACATACTCTTTCTCGTTATCTGTTGATCCAGTGCTTTCAATGTGGTATGGCCGCTATCATATTTTGTTATATACATAATCGCAACAAACCTTTTGTATTGGTCGTGATTAATTGAGCAATATGATAAAAATTGCAAAATTTGTAAAGTTGTTAACGCCAAAAATATATTTAATAAACTTGTTAAAGCGTAAAGATAGTGATTGTGCTGTGAATCTGTAAAAATTATAAAGGCTTTATAATAAGATATTTTGTTTGGTAGTGCGGCTAATTTAAACAAGGAGCATGTGCTAAAATATGAAAAGATCCACTCTTTTACCCATGCCCAATCCGATAAAGAATAGTACATTGTGTATCTAAGACGAAAAGCGTAACACTCCCAGAGAAGTGTGAATATTGTTAGGAGAGGCGAATGCAGAGCCTAACAACACAGGCGTCTGGGAATGTTGTTTTTGTCCAAGATGCGCATACTATTTTTCCGCCGATCGATACGAGTAGGTAATTAAAAGAATTAGGAAAATTCGAAAAATATTCCCTTCCTAGGACGGGAATATCCTGTAAAGTTTATTGTGAATTACCCAGTAACTGCCGATGTAATGAATGTTTGACTTTGCTCAACAAAATTATATCAATAATGTATCAGTTCTAGTACGATCGGCGAAAAATGCATTTTCCTTGATGTAAAGTTATCCAATGATTTTAATCAGATAATGTTTCGAGATGAGTGAAACAGTTGTTTAGTGACAATAACAGTCGAACCACAACTAATCTTTAGTTTACAAGAAATGTTTTTGTTTACTTTTAAAAGCAAACCCTGTTAAATATTTGTAGTCAAGCAATGCATAGATTTATTGACGATACATTTAAATATTATGTAACTTCGGCAGCAAACTCACAGTTTTCCGTTGAGATTTCCGAAATGTTATCAAAACTATTTTTCTCAAAAGGGGTAAAAACACTATTACATTGTTTACGGCGGGCGTTAGTGAGACATGGACGAGGTTTTACATTGGAAGTATACGTGGGTTATTTCTAAAAATAAATTCACTAGAGACGTGTAAGGTGAATATAATATTTTATCGGGCGCCACTCGACTCAGAATAAATCGTCCTACAAGGCGTAGTAACAATACCGAAGTCATACTCACTCAATGAACTCACCTTGTTTTTATCTGCTTGGAGCTTATTTCCATTATAAGCGCATTTGCATATTCGCCTAACTTGGCACTGATGCAGGTAGTTAAAACTTGATACATTATATTAAACACGTAAACTAGTTAGGGGGCTGCCGAAGCTGGCCCTGTATTAAGCTATTGTTACGGGTTGGGGCGATATCTTATTGGTAACGCCCCGGTATTACATGCTGTGGTGAAGAATTTTATTGGAGTAAGCACAATCCATCAAATATACTGAAAAGGCGTTTAGTCTTACCATATGGGAAAAAGCACCAAACTAGTGTCGGTTAGGTGAACTCTTGCGAAAACAAAAAATGAAAGGAAGTTTAATTGCTAATTCTAAAAAACATAAAAATTGCGTCTTTGAGAAGAGGTGCTAAACATGTAGGATGTAATATTTAAGCGTAATGCAGTGGTGATGAATACTTATATGAAGTTAAGGCTTGGAACCCCCAGGGCTGTTAAAATGTTGGTCCGCAAGGTAGAACCCTGGGCTGATAAAATCCTGATCCATGGGGAAAGTGATTCAGTCGTAGTCGGGGAGAAACCCAAAGCCAACCGAAAAATTGAGGGCAATGCGAGAATCACTTCCGATCAGAATCAATTTTTGATGGTCGACTGTAACTAAATCAACGACAAAGCGAACCCTAATGGTTTAAGCATTACCCAAATGGTCAATATTCTGTAAGAAACGAAAACTTGCTCACGACAGGGATATTGCTTCTAAAGCATTGGCATGTAAACTAAACACACACGCCGGATTGACCACAATCACACATGCGAGTTCTCTGCTTTTTCCAAAGGGAGACCACTTTAAGAGTGCCACCTCCAAGAGCAGCTTCCCTGCTCAGGGCCGAGTTCAAGACTGAAGGGTGAACAGGTGCAAATGCTAGACACCTGCCTCACGATCGTCGGAAAACGTCGCTTCCAGCAGAATAAAATGGCAATGTTACTATTGTAAAAACAGGGCCACTTTTACTTACCTAGGTTTTAGCAAAAATGCGGTTATAATATAATAGAGTTGTTTTAATCGAAGAGGGAGTGAATTACAATTTTGCAATTGTAGAAATACTGATTGCTCGTTGCAATTAGGAGAAACATAGGGAAATTAATTTCTCTTCAGAAATAAATATAATATCTCTATTTCATAAAATGACATTTCTCTTTCGTATTGGTTAAACTAATGTATAATATAAGGCCATATCATGTTGATATTAAGTGGCGTTTGTAAAGTTACTTATCTGTAAAAGCAGTTATTGATTACGAGGAATTGGCGAAACATTAAAAACATATATACTTTTCAAAGCGAATTGAGAGGTAATTAGAGAGCAACAAGACGTATGGATATACACAGCGCATCTCTTGCTTAAAATATACTACTTAGATAAAGAAAATAATTACGCTATAAAATGCCTTAAGTCCTTTCTAAAACTTATTTCTGATTGTATAACCGTCCCGTTAAGTGAAATTTTCAATACCTGTTTTCCTCAGGTTATTTTCCAAATTCTTTTAAACTTGCACTTATAATACCTGTACATAAAGGTGGGGCACCTGACCTGGTCAACAATTATCGCCCAATATCGCTGATATCAAATTTTGCAAAAATTATTGAAAATTTAATTAAAGTCAGATTAGTAGTTTTTTTTATAGAATTTTACATCGGTTCAAAAAGCTACTAATTTGACTTTAATTAAATGTTCAAGAATTTTTGCAAGACTGGATATCGGCTTTTTTGAACCAATTTAAAATTCTACCAAAAAAACAGTTTGGATTTACCCAAGCAAGAAGTACCGCTGATGCAATATCGCTATTAAGTACTACAATATATTCTGCACTTGCCTTGTCGCATTCCTTGACCTTGCCAAAGCCTTTGACACTGTGAATCACGGTATACTACTTAGGAAGGTGGAGAGGTATGGCATTAGGGAAACCCCACTAGAGCTGTTTAAAAGTTATCTGACAAATAGAAAACAGATAGTTAAATTAGAGAATAGCAAAAGTCAAGCTGAACTTATATCTTGTGGTGTACCCTAAGGTACCATACTTGGACCGATTCTATTTTTGGTGTATATCAATTACCTTTTGGAGAATACAAAATTGTGTGGATCAATGATATATTATGCGGATGATACACTGCTAATCATTTAAGGAAAGAATTTGAATCAGGCCAGGGAAGAGGCACAGCAGGAGGTGCATACTGTCAAGAATTGGCTGAACTATAACATTTTGCCACTTAGAGCTACAAAAAGTGCATTTACAACCTTCTCTATTCACGAAAACAACCAAGTTTTACAGAACTACTAATACATGAAAGAGGATGCTTCGGATGTACCTGCAGTGTAAAAATAAATAAATCGTCATCAGTGTAGTATCTGGGGGTAATTGCTGACCAGTTCATCAGGTGGGATAAACACACTACTAACGTATGCAAAAAATTTAGAAAAACTTTGTATATATTCAAAAATTTGAAAGAAATTTTGACTACCAAGCAACTACTTTCGTTTTATTGTGGGTTGGTGCAGTCAATAATTTCTCGAATTATAGGTTGGACTAGCTGAAACCCGCGGCATATGCCGCATTTAAAATGTACGACGAATTTTATTACTTTTGTTGCACTAAAGAAAGTTTTAAAAGCACGCTAGAGATTGGCAGTAAGGAAAAGTTCCAAAAAATATTTTTTCAAATGGAAAGTCTCTGGAAAGGAAACGCTCGCCTCTGGAAGGCGTCCTAATTAATACGACGTTGTTGGAACGCAGTAAAAAAAAATTGCGGAAAGAATTGTTCTACAAGTTAAGAAAAGTGAGAGTTTTCCAGTGAATGTAAAAGTTTTACGTGAGCATGGAAGAATGACGTTGTAGCCCACGGCACATGCCGCATTTAAAGTTTTGCGCGTTAGATAGATATACTTTGTTTGTGACATTACAAAAAAAAATTCTTTTACACACGTCTACTATGGCAAATGCTACACCAAATACATACAATATATACAGTTCACATTTAATTATATATATTTTTTCCTAATTCAGTAAGTAAAACATGCTTAGAGTCATGTTTTTGATAACGGTGATAAAACTTAGATTACATTTAGATTTTAGTTTATTGGCATACATGTTTAACGTCAGCGTACAAACAATTTCCAGAATATTTTATACCACATTGAATATTATGTATCATCGGATGATAAATTTTATTATTTGGCCTGAACGAGATCAGCTGATTAAATCAATGCCAGAATGCTTCAAGGTAGCATTTGGCAACAAGATTTCAGTAATAATCGATTGTTTTGAGATGAGAGTGGAAATATCAAGTAGCCTTGAAGTACAATGTACTACATGGTCTACGTACAAACAACATAATACGGTAAAGGTACTAATAGGCATCACTCCTCCTGGATCAATATCATTTGTATCACATGGATATGGTGGCAGAATAAGCGATAAAGGTCTAACAGAGGATTGTGGGATTTTAAACAATCTCTTGCCAGAAGATTTTGTATTGGCAGATCGTGGCTTTTTAATAAAAGACTCCGTAGGACTACATATGGCCACAGTGATTACGCTGCTTTTCTAAAAGGGAAACGGCAGCTCGATCCAAGAGATATAGAATTAACCAGGAATATAGCAAGCGTGAGGTAGTGCAAGTATATTGCTACAATAATTATCTTAATTATATCTTTTTTTCAGAATACACGTCAAACGCGATATTGGAGTCCTTCGTCAAAAAAATACAGTTCTTCACGAAACGATGCCTATGTTCCTGGCGAAAAAGAAAACTGACGATGTTGTTGTGGTAGATCAGATATTAACAGTTTCTTGTGCACTCGTAAATTTATGCCCTCCTATAATTGTATAATTATGAAATAAATTGTATTAACAAAGTTAATCTAATTATTTTTACTTTAATAATAATAATAATATCTACAAAATTATTAAAATTAGTTAATTAAGGATCTAACGTTAATACTATCCACCACCATTTATTATATAATGTAAAATTATTTGATTATCTTTTTCTGCATGTGGCCAATTAATAAAAAGCAAAATTACAATATCACATAGCAAAAATTATTAAATAGTACCTATACGATAAGAAACATAAGGATATTTCGAAACTATGTAAGCTACATTAGCAATCAATAAAATTACACATGCTGTCTACACAACATAAAAGAATAATTAATGTCTAAATTAAGTATGAAAAATAATTTTTCCGTTGACCGCTTCTTAATTTCAATATTAATGAATTATTTTTCCTAAAAAAGGATGGATTAATAGAAGTCATTAATACACTGTTTTTGATTAATACACTCTTTTTCATTAATTAACTGTTTAAAAAAAAAAGATGGATTAATAGATCTATTAATACACTGTTCTTGATTAATCCAATCTTTTTCATTAATTAACTGTTTTTGTGATTTTGAGGTTTTGATATTTTGCATGGAGGTCAGTTGTATTAATCAAATTTTTCACCACAAAAAAAGATTTTGCGGTCAACAAAAAAATTTTGTAATCAACTCGTTTGTTAATGGGCGATTAATAATCTCAACTATTAAAGGCACTCACTCCCTATCGCTCGTTCGTGCTTTAAACAGTTTCGATTATTAATCGCCTTCATTAATACACTTGTTGGTTAAATAACTATTAATGCATAAAGCATAACGGATATTTTGAAGCTATTTAATATTTATTTATTGTGACATCTCTAACAGGTGTTACCCTTATTACAAGAGATGCAGTGTAGATATATTCTGCTATATGCAGGTATGAGCGTTATAGCCTGTAAATTAAAATTAAAATAATCGTTCTAACTAAAATAAACTTTAATCATGGTTGCAGGAGATGGATCGACGCCGTAACTTGCTACTATGACTTCCCGTACTGATTGGTAAATTTAAGTCTTAAAAATTTGTTACATCAATAGTTCATTTTAGTTATAATAATACTTTTTTACAACAGATGCAAACATACTGTATGGAGCTGACAAATCCATGTTGAGCAGTATGTAAATTTGATTCACAAGCTTTAATATATCAGTAATAGGAATTCTGGTTCAAAAAGAAGGTACAAAGAATAACGGTGAGAAACAAACAGGTCTAGCGGGTACTCTTAAAGTTAATAGCGAAAGCAGCTTGCTATCGTTAATCTTATTATTCCATAATTTATAACAAAATTTTAATGAATTTAAGGTACATAAACAATCAAAATATTTACATAACAGTACAAAATAACAGAATAACTAATGTCTAAATTAAGTATGAAAAAGAATTGCAATGGATAAAGTATACAGAATATTTCGAAGCCATTTATGCTAAATAAACAATCAACATATTTACAAATTCTATCAACACAGAATAACAAAATAATTCTATTTATATACTGCTCCACAAATGTACTGGACCACCCATAAAAAATGTATTTATTACATTACGTCACAATGTATATATATATATATATATATAAAAGCTTTTGTTTTACAGTATACTCATATTAAGCATATTTAATTTCACTATTCTTAAATATCAACTGAAGAATTAACAAAATCATATTAATAAAATTAAAAAATTGTGAAACTATAAAAAAATTGTGAAACTATAAAAAAATCTATATTTCACAAAAATAAGAGGAATCACAAAAAAAGGTTAATTAATAGTTCTTTGAGTCTCTCCAGAACGTTTAAAAATCTTTGGCAACAATTCGGCATACTTTGTATGCAATGTGCTATCAATATTTGGGCAAAATTCAAAATTTTAAAATGATAATATTTTATTAATGGACTTAGTTCTCTTTAAACAGAATCATGAAAAGAAATGCTTTTTATAGTGACACAATCATGAAAGGTTACCAAAAATTTCATGACTGCCCTTTTGGAAAATATTTTTAAAAATTGCTCCAATATATGCAAATGGTTCAGTTCATTTGTGGAGCAGTATATTTACGGAGTTCACATAATCACTTTCCTTTAGGAATTTTTTTAAATGTAGAAATGTGAATGGTACCATTTTATTCTACATTTTCTGTCATAACATTTTACCATTTGTTCGCCATCGTCTGGTTTTCTACAGTGACACCATAGCTGCAATCCATAATTAAAATAGGTACATAACATTGTAACATATAATTCACAAAAATACAAACCTCTTCATCATATGTGCCTATTACGATGTCACTGGAAATTGAACCAACACCTATAGCTCGCATGTCCATGGGGGTGTCGTCTGAACTTGGACCAGCACTCGTAGATGGCATATCCATGCCGATGTCACTACAGTGGCTATATAAGGATAGTGTGGTCAATTTTGGTCATGTTTCTGATTGGTTGTTTAAAATCCGCCATTAAGAGTTGTTTTACGAAATTACACATAATAGTCACACAAAATTGCTTCTAAGTCCTTTATTATTGAAAGTAGCCCCAACATGAAGTGGAATGAAATAATCATCATAAAATTCTACAGTGTTCTGTCTAAGCGAATGCCGAATTTTCGTTTGCGTAAGTAAAGGTCAACGAGTTAAAGTAAAATACTTTTTGTGAAAATTGCGCATTAGCCCAAATCAAAAACTATAATATACTATATAAATGTCTGAATGACACAGATTATTGCATCAAATTAAAGAGAATTTATGGGTTATCTAACACTGAATATTATATTCCTCTAAATTAACTGGTGGTATAAAAAGAACGGTTTGATTATGAATATCAAAAAAATCAGTTTTTCTTGAGCGTTTGTACGTAGTCTCTGTGTCGACCAATGCAAAATGTTGTAAATTCTCGTTTTTTATGTACAAAAACACAATAACGAAGATAACAAAGGACACATTGACTTATATTCCGATATTAGGTTGCTCGTTAACGAGGATTTTTAATCGCTAGCAGCGATTCTTTACGTTTCACGTCGTCTCTTGCCGTTTCATTCTGTTTAAGTAATATTATTGACATTATTGTAAAATTAATGTTACACTGCACATTTGACCACCTCACATTGCACACATTTTCTTGATCGTGGGTATACACCGCTCTGTAAAGCATCGCGGAACTTCACATAATATGTCCAGTCCGTATAAAATGACGTTTATGTCATAATTTAGCAGGGTGACGTTTGTCTTACAATTTAGCAGGCCGTGCACAGAACAATACCTAAGGGCGTGGCTGGTTGTTGTAGAGACGAGTCTTAATGGCTGCCTTTTTAAAATTGACCACACTGTCCTTATATAGCCACTGTAGATGTCACTACAAGTTGAATCCAAACCAGTGGTCATAGATGGCAGAACTAATGTTAGAATCTAGTAATTTCCAAGTTTTGTATTGGTAACACTTTTGACATCTATCATATTGACATTAAATTGTTAACCTTATTTAAGCTAAACGACACAATAAATCGGAGGCGTACTCAACATTGTGGTATGGCGCATTTCAAAACAGAATTAACAACACACAAAAATAGCGACAATAGCAATAACAAAATAACAGAATTAACAAAATCAACAGCAATTTTCACACTTTGACTTGCACAATATCGCAAGATAGTCCAGTTACATTAGACGGACAACCGCAGCATCTGCCGAAAAAATCCAAGTAAGCTGAAATTTTTCATACACCTTTATTTTGACATTACAAATAATGTCTCAAAAGTCCCCATCGATATCGCTCTTGCGTTTTGAGTTATTCAAGGTCAAATGTCACAGAAATAAGTTTTTCGCAAATATCTCGCTTTCTATGGGTCATATCACTTTTTTAGTTATTACAAAAAATGAAGGCCAGGAAATTCTCTACAAAAAAGATTATATAGCTTTTTTACATACAACTAACCGTTCAGTAAATAACACACTATTAAGTTTTGCAGACGGGTTTTACTTCTTGTTACGATAAAGAAAGTATTGGATTCACCCCAAAAATTCGGAAATTGGGTTTTCAACAGATCTTCACGTTTTAGAGTCCCCTGAACCCAAAAAACATGTTTTTGCTCATTGGTCTGTGTCCGTCCGTCGGTCTGCCTGTGAACAGAATAACTCATAAACGAAAAGAGGTATGGCGTTGAAACTTCATAGGTATATAAGTTTTTTGTACTATCTAAATGTGACAGCAAGCTTCTGAAGAAAATTGCATAACCGGTGTGTATTGATGTGAGATAAGTGATTTTTCAGTTGAATACCTCTAAAATTCAACTTGAAAATCACTTGTCTCAATCAATCCACATTAAAAATGTAATAAAAATGTAAAGTTTGAAAAAAATCCTTGGAGCCGTTTTTGAAACACAAGAGTAAACATCATACTTCCAGTTATCCGGTTTCTTCAAAAGATAGCTGTCGCATTTAGATAGTACACAAAACTTATACAGGGTGTCTCAAAAAGAATGGGACACCGATTAGTCAGAGATTCCTTAGGTTATAATAAATCGATTAAACCTAATATACCTTAGTACAAAGTCCCTCCAGTAAAAAGTTACAGGGCCTTGAAGTACAATTTTTTATTATTTATATTTTGTTAATTTCCGCAAATGTAGAGATATCAATTTAAATTTTGGTATACATGCTTACTATTATGTAGTGCACTAATACAAAAATTTTCATCAACTAGACTTGACTGTAAAAGGCACTTTACCTACTTTTCAAAACTTTTGTTTGCTCTAACTTCGTTATCTGTACCTTTTTTGAAATTTTAGGTTATTATCTGAAAGAGAATAAAAAAGCACAAAAATAATGTACACTTAGTTCTTAAGCCTAAAAGCAACCGTTTGCCTTAAAATGCCTATCAAAGGTTTTTGGTTGTCATTAAGACTTGCAATTATCAAGTAGCCATGATCACAAAAACAATGGATAATGATTGTAATCTAGTAAACAACAACAAGAAATCAATTAATGACGTTGGTGACATCAGTTTTTTGTCTTTTGTGCTTACGAAAATGCTGCGACATAACGAACCGTTCAGCATTGGAGAATTCGTTATGTAAAGGCATTTTCTTAAACATAAAAGAACAAATTCTTATGTCACTAATGTCATTAATTGATTTATAATTGTTTTTTAATAGATGACCATTGTTTTTGTGATCATAGCTACTTGATAATTGCACGTCTTAATGACAACCAAAAACTTTTGATGAGCATTTTAAGGGAAACGGTTGCTTTTACGCTTATAAACTAAGAGTACATTATTTTGGTGTATTTTAATTCTCTTTCAGATAATAACCTAAAATTTCAAAAAATGATACAGATAACGAAGTTAAAGCTAAAAAAAGTTTTTAAATATAGGTAAAGTGCCTCTTACAGTTAAGTCTAGTTGATGAAAATTTTTATATTAGTGGATTAAATAATAGTAAGCATGTATACCAAAATTTAAATTGATATCTCTACATTTGCGGAAATTAACAAAAAAATAAAAATAAAAAATTGAACTTCAAGGCCCTGTAACTTTTTACTGGAGGGACTTTGTACTAAGGTATATTAGGTTTAATCGATTTATTATAACCTAAGGAATCTCTGACTAATCGGTGTCCCATTATTTTTGAGACACCCTGTATATGAAGTTTCAACGCCTTACCTTTTCTAATTTTTGAGATATTCTGTTCGCAGACAGACAGACACACACACAGACAGACCAATGAACAAAAACACGTTTTTTTGGGTTCAGGGGACTCTAAAACGTGAAGATCGGTTGAAAATTCAATTTAGAATTTTTGGGGTGAATGCAATACTTCCTTTATCGTAAAAGGAAGTAAAACCCGTCTGCAAAACTTAACAGTGTGTTATTTTCTGAATGGTTAGTTGTACGTAAAGCACCTGTATAATCTTTTTTGTAGAGAATTTCCTAGCCTTCATCTTTTGTAATAACTAAAAAAGTCATACGAACCATAGAAAGCGAGATATTTGTGAAAAACTTATTTCTGTGACCTTTGACGTTGAATAATTCAAATCGCAAGCACCATATCGATGGGGAATTTTGAGACATTATTTGTAATGTCAAAGGTGTATGCAAAATCGCAGCTCACTTGGATTTTTTCGGCAGGCCGATTCTACTGTAGCTGGGCTAAGAGATTTTTGTAGGTATAGATTATAGTACAAAACGCCACCATAACGATGCAATAAGCGTAAAATTGTGGGTTGAAGATGCAAAAAATCTATGTGACGAGTGTCCAGTATTGTTATACCGGGTGGCCATAAATATCTGAGATCTCGGTAGCCATGGAATTAGCTACTTATAAATGTCGGGTTAGTACTATATTTCAATAACAATAAGTATTGGTACCTATGTAATGTAATAAAATGCAATAAGAGGAGGAGAATGTGCCCCGGATTCTGCAGTTTAGCCTACGACTTGATTATAAAAATCTCCTGTTCTAACTCCATTACTTATTCCAATCTGTAATAATTTTAACAGATAGGAATTTTAGTTGTCATGACATTAATGGCATTTAGTTTAGTCGTATTCATCGCTTTAATAAAGCGGTGTTGATTCCAAAGGTAATGCGATATCAGATATTTATGGCCACCCGGTATAAAGAACAAGGTGTTGAAAGTGATTTAGGGCTTCTTGATATCAACGATTTTGCTTTGATAATAATGACGTCTTTTCAAATTCAACAGTTGCTACAATTTGGTTACAACAAAATACAAGCAAATTAAAGACGTATCAAAATTTAATAAACCAACAATTGTTGAAGAAAAAAATATAATGGATGGCCTTTTGAATAAAACCGATGCTACTGAAAACATTAGCACAAGGTTTGACCACACATACACTTCGTAATTCGTTTTTATTAAAATTTGTGATAATTTGTAATTTGTTTTATATAATAATAATAATAAATCTATTTATTGAATACCAAAGAGGTATACACACCGAGGGGGTCTGGCAAAGCCAGTCTTCCACCCTCCCGGGGCATCACACAAATATAAGCAAATGCTGTAGATACACAAACTTAATATAAGACAATACAGTACATGCTAGCAACATAACAAGACTATCTTAAATCGTGTTACTAACTAATTCTAACAAGGCACTCTTAATAGAAAGTGGCTGCTCTGTAAACATATCAAAGAACTTATTTAACAATGTGGGAGCCATATATAGAAAACAGCCCTCAAATTTAGCTGTTCGATGTTGTGGTATTGTATAACTATTGTACCTGATATTTACATTGTGAACTTCTGATCTTTTGCTCAACAAGTCGTATAAATATCTTGGCGTTTTAGTACAGATCAGAGTATACAAAACCATACAATACAGATACATAGTACGTTGTTTTACATTGAGCTCTTTGTATTTAACGTTACAGACAAATCTTACGCAAGCGCTTTGTACTCGCTGTAGTTTAGTTTTGTTGTATTCTGTGAGATTTGGAAAAAATACCATAGTGCAATAGTATAAATGCGGGTAAATAAGCGCCTTAACTAACATGAGTTTGGTTTTTTCGTCTAATAAATATTTTAAGCTATACAAAGTACGTAATTTCATAAATGACATTTGGTAAATATGTTTCACATGCAATTCGAATGATAATTTATCGTCTATTATAATACCTAGGTTTTTTGCATGACTACTCCACTGTACTACTTCACTATTTACTACAATGTTATGATTTTTAGTTACATAATCACCAGTTCTTTTATCGGAGGTTATGCAAATTGCATGCGACTTTTTGGCGTTTAATCAAAGACCATTATTGTTAAACCAGACAGTAAGATTATGTAAATCCTCGTTTATCCTACGAATAGCCATGTTTAAATTTGATACTTCCGTTGTTATATATATCTGAAGATCATCAGCGTACATATGTATCCGGCACTGTTTGATGACTTCAGACATGTCCTGGGTATATATTGAGAACAGAGTTGGGCCTAGTATGCTGCCCTAAGGTACGCCACTAATAGTTTCTTTGTATTCTGAATATGTTTTATTTATTCTAACAGTTTGTAGCCGATGAGATAAGTAATTACGAAACCAAAGCAACGCATTAGCGTCTATTCCATTATAATTCAGTTTAGCCAATAACAGCTCGGTGTTAACCACGTCAAAGGCCTTGCTTTGGTCTAACAGAACCAAAAATGTAACCATTGCACTGTCCATAGCGGCATATGCATCATTTACTATTTTAAGTAGCGCAGTGTTAGTACTGTGCCTTTCCCTAAACCCTGATTGACATAAAGGCAATATTGCGTAAGTATCCAAATATTCCCGTAATTGAAGAAATACAATCTTTTCGAGTAATTTCGATAAAGTTGGCAAAATACTTATGGGTCGAAGGTTTGTATTGTCCTTAGGGTTTGAAACTTTCGGTACTGGTACTATAATGGCTGTTTTCCAAATTTGAGGAAGCAGGCCTGTTGCTAAAGAACTATTAAATACTTCTCTTACTGCATCTATACAATAAGGCATAGGTAACAATGTTCAACATTTTCAAATTTATATTATCAATTCCGAAAGCTTCAGACTTCATCGCTTTTAGTTGCTTATATACAGTGTGTCCCAGGATTGATGTTACAAGAGGTGAGATGTACTAAAAATGTTTGAATTTTATTTTAAGGTTCTGGGATTCGGTCCTGCTTGGTTTGAAAAGAATTTTAAGAATATTTTCATTTTTTGAAAAATAAGTACCTAGGCCTAGACAGAGAAGCGAAAACTATTTTCTTTTCTGGTAAACTACCCTTTTTGTTTATGATACGGCAAAATTCTATTAAGAGAAGTTGTTCCTAATTATAAATTATGGCGCTATGCAAAATTTCAGAAAGATCTGTAGAATTAGGAAAAACCGTTATTTTTTAAATTATTTTATTTTATTTTCAGGTAAACTACCTTTTTTGTTCATGATACGGCAAAATTTTATTAATAAAAGTTGTTTAGAATACGAAATCATGACCCTATACAAAATTTCAGAAAGATTTGTTAACTTAGATGTATCCGTCATTGTTAATAAATGCAATTTGTTTAATCTAAAAAATATCGTTTTAATCTAAGACGACAGATCCTTCTGAAATTTTGTATAGGGTCATAATTTCTCATTCTAAACAACTTTTATTAATAAAATTTTGCCGTATCATGAACAAAAAGGGTAGTTTACCCGAAAATAACATACAATTATCTAAAAATACCGGTTTTTTATAAGTCGACAGATCTTTCTGAAATTTTGTATAAGGCCATAATTTATCATTATGAACAACTTTTCTTAATAGAATTTTGCCATATCATGAACAGAAAGGGTAGTTTACCTGAAAATAAAATAGTTTTCGCTTTCCTGTCAATGCCTACTTGTTTTTCAAAAACTGAAAATATTCTTAAAATTCTTTTCAAACCAAGCAGGACCGAATCCCAGAACCTTAAAATAAAATTAAAAAATTTTTAGACCATCTCACCTCTTGTAACATCAATCCTGGGACACACTGTATATCATCATTACAGACAACTTTAAAACTAAAAGACGCTTCGTGCAGCTTATTACTATTAAAGAAATTTAGCACATTTTTACTGGTGCCAGAATCACCCACAGCACTTACAAAAAATGTGTTTAAATCATCTGCGTTAAATAGTTCTGCAGGTAATTCGTTACACTTGTGGGATTTATTAGAAACACCCCAACATGTTAATTTTTTCCAAACGGAGGACTGATTATTATTACATTTTCTTAACTCATAACTCATGTATGCCTTTTTCTCATTACGAATTGCTGAGCTTACAATATTGCGCATATCTATGTAAAAATTTCTGTGGCAATCTTTTTTGGTTTTGAGGTATTTATTGCGAGCTTTATTTTTTATTCTAATCATCTGTTTAATGTTATAAGTTATATAAGGCTTAGGTCGTTTCGCTTTATTGCTGGATACATTTATTAAGCAAATGGGGGCATGTTTATCGAAGTGCAGTAATGTATTCATTTAACATATACACTTGCATATTGATATCATTGCAGCAGAATCGTTGATATCAAGAAGCCCTAAATCACTTTCAACACCTTGTTCTTTATATAACAATACTGGATACTCATCACCTAGATTTTTCATATCTTCAACCCACAATTTTACGCTTAGGTATTGCATCGTTACGGTGGCGTTTTGTACTATAATCTATACGAAAATCTCTTGCGATATTGTGCAAGTCTTTCTTCTATAAAAGTAGGATTTGTTGTGATTCCTCTTTCGTCAAGACAGCATCACGAAAAGTTACACCTTGTTTTAATTTGCCTAGAACACACAAAAAGTTTACAGAGCGATGACAGTTGTAATATTGTTTCTTACTGCCATCCGCCAGCAATTTAGATGAAGTGTGAAGTACATACGATGACAAAGTGCGTTCTTCAATTTGGTCTTTCCACTGGTGAAATGCTGGAAAGCATGTATTATGAATGACTATATTATATCAAATGATTTTAATGACGTACCTGAAGAAGAATCACTCTAATTCATTAGGGAGTTTTTTCACGTCACGTTAACATAACGTTACGTTAAAATCGAAAGATTTAATTTTGATTGGCTGTATTGTGGACGTCGCTAGGTAACATGGGCTTTAACGTGCCGTCATTTTAGCGGAACGTTATGCAAAAACTCCCTATTATTTCGAAACTTTAACCACACTTCCAAAAATAAGCGGCAAAGATCGGTTACGTCACAGATGGCATCGGCAGTTCGGCAGCACTCCGGTCAGAATATGCAGGGTTGCCAGACTGAATGCATGCGCGTTTTAAAAATGTACTTTTGTAGAAACGGTTGCAGAATGTACCAGATTCGTAGAATTGTACCAGGTATGGCAACGCTGCTAATATCAAGACCACGCCCAAAACGGTAACTACACATAGACCACGCGCATACATGTTTGACCTTGGGAATTGTTCTGCTTTATTATAGAGTTATGATGG
>CALNHX010013248.1:0-18838 GCA_940337035.1 Agriotes lineatus
ATTAAATATAAATGATGAAAAGGTAAAGTACATACGATATCCGTGGTTCCACTGTAACAGTATTCCGTAAGTGTTAAAGATAAATCTGCAACATAAGAAATCCGATACACTTTTTTATCATCGATGCATTAATTTCAGATATTCAAACGCTAATGGGAATGTTATTATTTGTACCTAATGGCATCGGCAGTTCACCGTACAGCTGTATGCTCGATAATGAGATGTGGGTTGAAATCTACGAGGTATTTACTCGTGATGCTTGTCATTTATTAGGAGTAAGTGTCGATAGCCCACTTGCAACTTGCATCAATGCAGGCTGCACTGCTATTCCTGCACTGTTAAATATTAAACAGGTTATGATGCAAAGACAAGTTACTGGCATTTGGAATGGGAAAGACGAATTACCTGTAAGTTACAATTTCTAGTGAAATATTTGTATGCAAACGCCATTAGTAACGGTGACCTTTTAACAGATTGAAATTGATGTGGGTACTGATAAGAGGTATCATTCGATGTTTGCATGTCCTATACTAAGGCAGCAGTCAACAGAGTCAAATCCGCCCATGCGCCTCCTTTGTGGACACGTTATTTCTAGAGACGCATTAAATAAATTGTGTAATGGAAATAAGTAAGTCCAAAAATCTTATTTGCTTGTAACGCAATTAAGTGTTAATAAAACACTTTTTTTTCAGGATGAAATGCCCCTACTGTCCAGTTGAACAAAGTCCAACAGATGCAAGACTCATATTTTTTTAGTTTCTAACAGTCACTGCTACTAGACAAATCTGTTGAATAGTTTTGTAGTCAAATATTTTATATGTTTTCTTACTATTACCTACTAATTTTTTGGTAAATGGTTTGTGTTAATGTGATCTCTTTAATAACTTAAATAAAGTTTTCGTAATTTTAAGGATTTCACTGTTATTTGTATTTATAAAATAAGTAAAAATAGACCACAAAACAATGATGTATTACATTGAAGCAATAATGTTAGCATTTTATTTAATATTCAGTTAAATATCGAGCATTTTACAGTAATAAAAATGAAATAGCAAAATTCTTTTTATCTAATAGTAATGGTATTCTCCTAATCATTGTGATCAAAATTATTTTTTCCACTCCCGCTACTGTAAGTACATTATTCAGTTATTTGTAGGGAGGTAAGTTGATTTTACCTAAAAGGTGTTGGTTGCTATTGACGACAGGGCTTAAGCAACTCGTGTCCCTAAGGAAGGTAACTCGTCTACCAGCAGAATTGTTTACTTTATTTGGGTGTGAAAAAAATCGAATATGCAACGTGAGAGGTAAATATTTTGGACCGATTTTGGACTCTATTGCCACTACTGCAAACTTGTCCTCCTTGTTTACTTCCTTGGCGCATAAACAACTATAAAACTAAAATTTAAATGATGACCATAGAGCATGCAAATATAACACGAATTTAAAGTTCAATGCCATTATTAGTACGTTTTAATTTACTAAAATTTGAACGAGACCGTAGCGTCCCTTACCTTAACTAGTTGTCTTTTTTGTTTTCAAAAGTTTTTATAACGTTAACATTTAAATGGTGAATTAAAATTCAATAGCATGACCAAAATAGTAGATTATGCAATGAGGGAGAGAAATGCGTTATTTTGCTGAGGTGTAATTTTTGACTCGAGGGCGAAGCCCGAGAGCCAGAAATTGCACTGAAGCAAAATAGCATTCTCTCCGAATTGCATATACTATTTTTTTCACGTTGCGGGAAGATTTAAAACGAAAAACCTGTATTTTTTAAACGTCAATTATGACATTTTAGTTACAATTATTTTAAAATTACAGTGAAATCTCCCATAAGCGGCGTAACTTGATACCCGCAGACTCCGCGGTCGCGGGACGGCCCTGGGCCTAGTTTTCTTGTTCTGTCTTTCCATATAAGCAAGCAGGAAAAATGTTGCCTATTTTTATTTTTATCATAATGGGCTGCCCAGGCAAAAGGCAAAGTAGTTTTGAATTGCAGGCCTCTAAAATTGGGCGACATGGACTGTTTTGTAATATCGTGCATAGGGTAATGAAAGTGTCGAATTTCCTGCGGTCATAATGCTCATTTGAATTGAATTGACTTAATACCGCCCGTATTGCAAAAGAATTCGATAATTTAACAACATGATCATTAAATGTTAGATTTATGGATTGTTTTGACGCCATTAGCTGGGCCTGCATTTTCAAGTGTTCGTACAAGAGAGATTCACAGTCTAAAAATTGTCGAAAAATAGTGTCCGTGTACGTTTAAGAGTGTCCGTTTATTAGAGAAAATTTTATTAGTAAAGTTAATGCAAGCAAGTTGGTTCCCAACAAAATGTCCGTGTAAGAGAGGTGTCCGCTTATTAGAGGTGTCCGGTAAGGGAGATTTCACTGTAGTAGCCTATGGTAAATTTTAAAGTTGGTGGCACTGTAAAGTCATGACAAGACATGTCAAATTTGACATAATTGTTGTGTCAGTCATAATGAAAACTCCCTAGGGAAATTTTTGTCTTATTTAGTCTCTAGGGAGTAAATGTTTTACTTCTGTCACAATTTTGATGCTATAGAAACCGACTTCTACTCCCGGTCGTGGAAAAAAATGCTTTATTACACAATGTAACAAAAATTTGTTCATGTAAATTTTATTATGGTTGCCTCTTTCTTGTATTAAGTGAAACATACTTTGAGCATTTATTCATTCTAAATCTCGTTTTTTTTAAAGTTCCGTGTGAGACGAGCTCAGATGCGGACGTGATTTAATTTTTACTAAATAATCTAGTGCATGGACTACTGAGTGAGTACTTAAGAGCTATTACTAACACAAAACATTGCATTGAAAACTGCATAAGTGAACGTCACTCTTTGCAATCAGCGGATTGCAGCGAGTTCAGCAGATAACCCACTCAACTCCCAGATAACGAAGATATACGTGTATCACACACAAACGAACAAATGACATACCTAGTATAAAACAAGAGTTATCTATTTAGCAGACTCATTGTTAACCCAAAATAAATACTATAATTTACAAACAAATGAACCAGGTACATCTCAACCACAGGCGACAAATGAAATAGTTCAAAAACCTAAAGTGCCACCAATATTCTTACCTGTCGGAATTAGCTATCAAAACATAATTCAAGATATTAAATGTGTTATCTCAGATGATTTTACCACTACCTATAAAGGGAAAGAACTATGCATTAACATAAATGCCGCTGACGATTACCGCAAACTAACGAAATTCTATGATGAACATAATGTAAATTATTACACCTCCAGGAATCCGGAAAACAGTAATATCTCTGTAATAATACGTAGTCTTCAAATCTCCATAACAGAAAGTGAAATTAACGCAAAATTACTTAAATTAAAATATAACTTACACACCAGTTGTGTACAGTAATGAGGGCTTCTTGCATGATCCCACTTACTGTGCCAGCAAACCTTCCCATTGCTAATATTGCAAGGTCATCAGCATAACCTAGCACAAAGATGACTTTTGCAGAGAGCTCCCTTAGTAGCCCGTCCACGACCAGACACCATAACATTGAAGACAAGACCCCTAGTGACCGTCGCTCTGATGGAGAGCTCGTCTGCTGAAACGATTACCTGTCGGCCCAACAGCATAGAACCGATCCATTTAATCAACGAGGGTTCGATCCCGTGCCTTTCGGCCGCTACACAGATAGAATCAAAGGAGGTATTATCAAACGCCAGTAGTATAACTACACGATTACTGTGACACTGGATGGCATGTCCATCCGAAGCATGACATAATCATCCCCTTAGGGGGGTGAGTCAAGGTGACTGAAGAGTTTCTTGTAGGCGAAGAAGTACTTTTTCTGTCAACAATGACCAGAAGGTCGTTGTAGGGGAGTAAGAATTTTTTTTCTTTTTTTGTCAGCAATGAGCAGACGGTCTTAATGTGGTGGTTGTAGAAAAAGGTGTAGACAATAACCAGAAGAAGTTCTTGAATATTATAAAGTAGCTAACGGTTAAAGCGAGTGTGTATTGTTGGTTGCCTAACCTAAGTGTTTTTCTTTTAAAATATTTTAGATCGTAGTAGTAGTAGTGATTCATCTGAATTATGCTAACTGAGCCTCTACTTACGTTACCTAAATGTACTTTACCTGTAGTAGTTTTGTAAAAACCAACTATTTTTATAAGGCTCGGTGATGTAGGGGTAACACACCCTGATCTGCGGGATTCGGTACAATGTACCACTGCAGATTATGCAGGGAGACCTAGGTTCGAATCCTAGTCGAGCCACTTTTTATACATTCACATATATTTTTAAATATTTATTAGGTCCAATAATAATTAATTACAACCACATCACCATCTATTAGTCTCCAAAGAAATCTTATTAAAGGTAGCTTAACATTTTGACTCCACCACTGTTCGATCTTGGAGACCTCCGAATGGGGTTGGCAGCGTTGTGAAGACGGTGGTCTCGTACAGCTGCTCGTTGTCGACCTCCGTCGTGTAATCGATGGTGACTATGGCGTGGAGTTGACGAGGTGGTATTGGTAGCAGTTGTGATGTTACGAACTCCACAAATTCATTATAAAAATGTGAAGCATCACAAAAAACACTGGTAACAGACATGTTCATGTTGTTGTTGTAATAACTTCTCTGTGTTTAAAATACTCTTTATATATTGCAATACTCGATAATTAAAATTATTATCTGCAATGCTGAGAGTAGAGTACCTAGAGGCGTTCTGGACCACATTTGACCTTGAACTTTTTTCAAGGTCACGGGCCTAGCCGAGGTCAAGGTCACGGGCGGGGTCATTGGCCTAGTCGGGGTCATTGACCTCGGCCACTTCCGAGAATTTTTTCTAGGTCACGGATCTAGCCTAGGTCAAGGTCGGAGTCATTGACCTAGTCGGGGTCATTGATCTCGGCCACTTCCGGGAATTTTAAAAAGATGCAATATAAAAATCCAAACCATTTTAAATAACTTGTTAGGTTTTTGTTTTATTACGCGTTCGACGAGATGTATGTCTGGATATTTAACTCGAATAGGCCGATTGGAAGCATCTTTTAGTAGATAGGTAATGTGTTCGATCCCACTGGAGGACTGTTTAAGCGCTAGACAGTATATAACATAATACAAAAGTGTTGCGGTCTTAGAGACATTGGGAAATCTACAACATTGTTTGTAAGCAAAGTAAATATTAAGTGTTTTTTCCAATACTTTATTAAATACACAGTCTCGAAAATTGAGCCGATAGTTATATATTTTACTTTTGCTGTTGGATTTATGTACAGCACCCCCTCGCTTTAGAAATAAGCAAGTTCCTAAAGAAATATTATGATGCTGTAGAGATTTACACGTTACAGTTCGGTGTGTATAAAAATTACGTATTTATTAAATATTACTGTTAACAAAGCTGTTAAACGTATGATACAGGCAGTTATTAATTAGAGTGGTGGTTTAATTTTATCATTGGAATTTCGGTTTCTTACAACGGTATTTGTAAATCATTCGTAAGTAGTCCACCGATACACATTTATTTACGTTATGCATGTGCAGACTTGCTTGTTATGCAAGGTCGTTGACTTATCGTATGCAGTGTAGGAAATGTTATCATATGACTTTGTCAGCACGCCATAAAAGTTGGTTTTTGTAGTATAAGACATCCGCAAGCTAATTCGGTAAAGAGGTGGAAAAATACTTAAAGAAAATATTAGCAGATAATACATTTGAAAAATCTGCACGACTAATACTCAACATTATTACAATTACATGCTAAAGACTGCAGACAAAAAGTAAGATATCAAAATTTTAAAATAAAACCCAGAGAATAAGAATTAAATAAAGCCAAGTCAAAGCTATTAGATCACGGCAATATATTAATAAAAAACCAAGTTCCTAAAGAAATATTATTATGGTGTAGATATTTACAGGTTACAGTTCGGTGTATAAAAATTACGTATTTATTAAATATTACTGTTAACAAAGCTGTTAAACGTATGATACAGGCAGTTATTAATTACTTAATAAAACAATTGTCCTATATCCGGTATTCATGGTTTATGTCTTAATCTGATTTTAATAGTCGATTAGAGTTGAATAACTAAGGTTATTACAATGCTAAAGACTGCGCAAAATGTAAGATATCAAAATTTAAAATAAAACCCAGAGAATAAGAATTAAATAAAATAAAGCCATTAGATCACTGCAATCACTACAATAATAAGGATGCTATACTCAATGGTGAGGGACAGTTTCATTTTTGCTGGAGAAAAACATCTAGATTGGTTAAAAATCAGATGTATAAGAGAAAATCTCAAACTTGTTTAAAAACATTTTGTAACTAAACAATCACATTTAAAATTGTGTAAATAAAGCTAAAATTAGAAGGAGACGCAGACTATAGAAAATACGTGTCAATACTTGTGGATGTGAGCGTCTAGGGAATGTGCAAGGTTGCTAAAAATAAACCGGATGTGAGTCATTGTCTGTAAATGCCAAACTTGTCAGAACCTGCCTGCCTGTCTGCTGCGTAATTAAACAACGAAGCCATTGTTTGAGAAATGTGCAAGGTTGCAAAAATAAACCGGTTGTCTGGAGTTTCTGCACAGGTCAGCGCGGGAGTCTGCGCGATGGTTTGGCGGGAAATTCAAAATTCTGCGTAGGTTTTGGCGGTAAATTTAAATTACACTCAGGTTTTGACGGTAAATTTAAATTATGATCAGGGTTTTGGCGGGAAATTTAAATTCTGCGTGTTGTCTGGGGTTTCTGCACAGGTCAGCGTGAGGGTCTGCGCGAGGGTGTTTGCGCATGCTTGGCGGTAAAATCAAATTCTGTGCAGGTTTGGCGGGAAATTTAAATTCTGCGTAGGTTTTGGCGGGAAATTCAAATTATGCTCAGGTCTTACAGGTAAACAGATAGGTAGACAGGCAAACAGTCAGACAGGCAGTATGGTTTATGTCTTAATCTGATTTTAATAGTCGATTAGCGTCGAATAACTAAGGTTATTACAGTGCTAACAACTGTGCGCAAAAATTTTAAAATAAAACCCAGAGAATAAGAATTAAATTAAATAAATCCGAGTAAAAGCTATTAGATCACTGCAATACTCTAATTAATAAGGATGGTGAGGGACAGTATAATTTTGAACTTATCTAGATTGGTTAAAAATCAGATGTATGTATAAGAGAAAACTTGTTTAAAAACATTTTGTCAGACAAATTCCTGTCTAGACCTGCGCATGTGAGTCATCGTCTGGGAATGTGCAAGGTTGCTAAAAATAAACCGGTTGTCTGAGGTTTCTGTGTAGGTCTGCGCGGGAGTCTGTGCGGAGGTTTGGCGAAAAATTCAAATTCTGCGTAGGTTTTGGCGGTAAATTCAAATTCTGTCTAGGTTTTTGGGCGGGAAATTCAAATTATAGTCAGTGGAAAAATCTGGGAGTGTACAAGGTTGGTAAAATGTATGAGGCCTTTACACCAGATGTAGTTAATGATCTCCATTATCAGTGTCTATAAATTTGGTAGACAGACAGACAGGCAGGCAGACAGACAGATAGACAGACAGACAGACAGGTAGGCAGACAGACAGGTAGGCGACAGACAGACAGACAGACAGACAGACAGGCAGACAGGCAGGCAGACAGACAGACAGACAGGCAGACAGACAGGCAGACAGACAGGTAGGCAGACAGACAGACAGACAGACAGACAGACAGGTAGGCAGACAGACAGACAGGCAGATAGACAGACAGACAGACAGACAGGCAGGCAGGCAGGCAGGCAGACAGGCGGGCAGGCAGACAGGCAGGCAGATAGGTAGGCGGACAGGCAAGCAGGCAGGCAGGCAGGCAGGCAGGCAGACAGACAGACAGACAGACAGGCAGACCGACAGGCAGGCAGACAGACAGACAGGCAGACAGACAGACAGACAGACAGGTAGGCAGACAGACAGACAGACAGACAGACAGACAGACAGGCTGACAGATAGACAGCTAGACAGGTAGACAGCTGTTCCTGTAACGGTTTTATGGGCACGACGGTGTAATAAAACGACAATTGGAAATATAATTGTATTTTATTTGTCTAATGTACATGTATAAAATTATTACAAATATATGTTATACACTAGTTAATTATTGTGGTAGAGGTGTTGTTGTCATCTCTGTCTGGAGGATCTCTTCGTGCTGTTTCCGAACTAGATTTATTCAATTATTCCTGCCTCTTTTAACTCTTCTATTATACTAACAATTTCATTTATATGATTTGTATGGCCAGATGCTTGAGAGGTATACAGTAACTTTAATCGATCAACTAATTCGTTCGGATTATCCCAGTAAACATAATCCAACGGTTTATTGCTAACTTGTTTATACATTTGCTGCATACCTTTACCAGTAAGCTTTCTAGTCCTTAACGATATCGATGATGGCGTGGGTGATGATGACAGGTTAGATTTTATAAATTTCTTGTATTTCGCTTGGTTGAAACCTACCTTCTGATCATTTTTATCAAAATTTCTATGCGCTGCATTTGTTCTGTTTATGATATCAATATAATTTGCTCTATCTGTCGACGTTGGAGTTATTTGAGGATCGTTTTTAAATAGTAATTCGTACAAACCAGGCGTACCTTCATAGCGAACATTTTTAACAATTATATCTGATCCCTTTATATCTAACTCATCTCCACCAAAATAAAATTGGTTTTTATCAAAATCATATCTAATTCCATACCTCCCTAGATTTGGTCTTTCTATAAGATAAGTGCTTACATATTTCCTAGGAAGTTCGTCATACTGTTCTAAGAAAGAACTTATAGCTTACGGCTGAAATTTGTTTGCTATAGTTGTATTAGGTTCATCTTCGGAGGATTCACACAATACTTCATCAGCCGGTTTTGGTGTAAATAATTCTAGTTTTGGAGGATTTGATATATTGATATATTCATCATCGTCATCATCCGCGTCATAATCGTATTTAATTGGAGGATTTGATATATTGATATTTTCATCATCGTCATCATCCACGTCATAATCGTATTTAGTTGGAGGATTTGATATATTGATATATTCATCATCGTCATCATCTGCGTCATAATCGTATTTAGTTTTTCTTTTAAGATTATATTTATCATCATCATAATTGTATTTAACTTTCTCTTTCTTTTTCAATTTGAAAGGCTTACATTGTGATGGAGAATTTTCTTTTGTATTGATTTCTTTTGCAGCACTTTGTATTTGTTCGGTAACAGGTTTAAAAAATTTACCGAGGAGCTGTTGTTGCACTAACTTACCCTCCTTAAGAGCTCGAACTTTCTGTCTTATAATATTTTTAGTTTTAATAAGTTCTGTCGCTACATTCGTTTTCATTATTGTCACAAGTATGTAAGCGGTAGACAGCCAGACAGCCAGACAGGTAGACAGGTCGACTGGTAGACTGGTAGACAGGTAGACAGGTAGACAGCTAGACAGGTAGACAGGTAGACAGGTAAACAGCCAGTTAGAGAGACTGACAGATTCAAACTAGTTCACACGTCAACAGTTTCTTATCAAATGATAGATAAGAATAAAATTCATGACGATAGCGTCCATCAATCTGAGTTCAGTTATTCGTTAGAATTGTCTGAAATATGATAATGTTTATCATGTGATAATGTGATAATGTTTACCACCACTGTTTTCTTTCATATGTTCGTGCAATGTGCAAGCAATACATTTTCGTCCTTCTTGATCGGTTTCCCCTTTACATTTTGGACACTTATACTTAACTGGTACAGACATCTCTCTCACTCCTATTTCTATTACTGCTCACAATCTGTACAATAAATGGTGTTAAGAATGTCTGCCTGTCTGTCGGCCTACCTATCTGCCTGTCTGTATGTCTATCTACTAAATTTATAGACACTAATAATGGAGGTCATTAACTACCACACGTCAACAGTTTCTTATCAAATAATAGATATCAGAATTGTTAGATGTATATATAAGAATCAAATTCATGGCGATAGCGTCCACCAAGCTGAGTTCAGTTATTCGCTAGAATTGTCTGAAATATGATTGAGGATAATGTTTACCACCACTGTTTTCTTTCATATGTTCGTGCAATGTGGAAGAAATACATTTTCGTCCCTTCTTGATCGGTTTCCCCTTTACATTTTGGGACACTTATACTTAACTGGTACAGGTATCTTTCTCACACCTATTTCTATTACTGCTCACAATCTGTACAATAAATGGTGTTAAGAATGCCTGCCTGTCCGTCTGCCTGTCCTGTCTGTCTGTCTGCCTGCCTACCTGCCTGTCTGCCTGCCTACCTGCGTGCCTGCTCGCCTGTCCGCCTACCTGCTTGCCTGCCTGTCTATCTGTCTGTTTTGTCTGCCTGCCTGTCTGTCTGTCTGTCTGTCTGTCCTGTCTGTCTGCCTACCTGTCTATCTGTCTGTCTGCCTACCTGTCTGTCCTGTCTGTCTGTCTGTCTATCTGCCTGTCTGTCTGTCTGTCTGCCTACCTGTCTGTCTGTCTGTCTGTCCTGTCTGTCTGTCTGTCTGTCTGTCTGTCTGTCTGTCTGTCTGCCTGTCTGTCTGCCTACCTGTCCTGTCTGTCTGTCTGCCTGTCTGTCCTGTCTGTCTGTCTGTCTGCCTACCTGTCTATCTGTCTGTCTGCCTACCTGTCTGTCTGTCTGTCTGTCTGTCCTATCTGTCCTGTCTGCCTGCCTGTCTGTCTGTCTACCAAATTTATAGACACTGATAATGGAGATCATTAACTACATCTGGTGTAAAGGCTCCATACATTTTACCAACCTTGTACACTCCCAGATTTTTCCACTGACTATAATTTGAATTTCCCGCCCAAAAACCTAGACAGAATTTGAATTTACCGCCAAAACCTACGCAGAATTTGAATTTTTCGCCAAACCTCCGCACAGACTCCCGCGCAGACCTACACAGAAAACCTCAGACAACCGGTTTATTTTTAGCAACCTTGCACATTCCCAGACGATGACTCACATGCGCAGGTCTAGACAGGAATTTGTCTGACAAAATGTTTTTTAAACAAGTTTTCTCTTATACATACATCTGATTTTTAACCAATCTAGATAAGTTCAAAATTATACTGTCCCTCACCATCCTTATTAATTAGAGTATTGCAGTGATCTAATAGCTTTTACTCGGATTTATTTAATTTAATTCTTATTCTCTGGGTTTTATTTTAAAAATTTTTGCGCACAGTTGTTAGCACTGTAATAACCTTAGTTATTCGACGCTAATCGACTATTAAAATCAGATTAAGACATAAACCATACTGCCTGTCTGACTGTTTGCCTGTCTACCTATCTGTTTACCTGTAAGACCTGAGCATAATTTGAATTTCCCCGCCAAAACCTACGCAGAATTTAAATTTCCCGCCAAACCTGCACAGAATTTGATTTTACCGCCAAGCATGCGCAAACACCCTCGCGCAGACCCTCACGCTGACCTGTGCAGAAACCCCAGACAACACGCAGAATTTAAATTTCCCGCCAAAACCCTGATCATAATTTAAATTTACCGTCAAAACCTGAGTGTAATTTAAATTTACCGCCAAAAACCTACGCAGAATTTTGAATTTCCCGCCAAACCATCGCGCAGACTCCCGCGCTGACCTGTGCAGAAACTCCAGACAACCGGTTTATTTTTACAACCTTGCACATTTCTCAAACAATGGCTTCGTTGTTTAATTACGCAGCAGACAGGCAGGCAGGTTCTGACAAGTTTGGGCATTTACAGACAATGACTCACATCCGGTTTATTTTTAGCAACCTTGCACATTCCCTAGACGCTCACATCCACAAGTATTGACACGTATTTTCTATAGTCCTGCGTCTCCTTCTAATTTTAGCTTTATTTACACAATTTTAAATGTGATTGTTTAATTACAAAATGTTTTTAAACAAGTTTGAGATTTTTCTCTTATACATCTGATTTTTAACCAATCTAGATGTTTTTCTCCAGCAAAAATGAAACTGTCCCCTCACCATTGAGTATAGCATCCTTATTATTGTAGTGATTGCAGTGATCTAATGGCTTTATTTTATTTAATTCTTATTCTCTGGGGTTTTATTTTAAATTTTGATATCTTACATTTTGCGCACAGTCCTTTAGCATTGTAATAACCTTAGTTATTCAACTCTAATCGACTATTAAAATCAGATTAAGACATAAACCATGAATACCGGATATAGGACAATTGTTTTATTAAGTAATTAATAACTGCCTGTATCATACGTTTAACAGCTTTGTTAACAGTAATATTTTAATAAATACGTAATTTTTATACACCGAACTGTAACCTGTAAATATCTACACCATAATAATATTTCTTTAGGAACTTGGTTTTTTATTAATATATTGCCGTGATCTAATAGCTTTGACTTGGCTTTATTTAATTCTTATTCTCTGGGTTTTATTTTAAAATTTTGATATCTTACTTTTTGTCTGCAGTCTTTAGCATGTAATTGTAATAATGTTGAGTATTAGTCGTGCAGATTTTTCAAATGTATTATCTGCTAATATTTTCTTTAAGTATTTTTTCCACCTCTTTACCGAATTAGCTTGCGGATGTCTTATACTACAAAAACCAACTTTTATGGCGTGCTGACAAAGTCATATGATAACATTTCCTACACTGCATACGATAAGTCAACGACCTTGCATAACAAGCAAGTCTGCACATGCATAACGTAAATAAATGTGTATCGGTGGACTACTTACGAATGATTTACAAATACCGTTGTAAGAAACCGAAATTCCAATGATAAAATTAAACCACCACTCTAATTAATAACTACCTGTATCATACGTTTAACAGCTTTGTTAACAGTAATATTTAATAAATACGTAATTTTTTATACACACCGAACTGTAACGTGTAAATCTCTACAGCATCATAATATTTCTTTAGGAACTTGCTTATTTCTAAAGCGAGGGGGTGCTGTACATAAATCCAACAGCAAAAGTAAAATATATAACTATCGGCTCAATTTTCGAGGACTGTGTATTTAATAAAGTATTGGAAAAAACACTTAATATTTACTTTGCTTACAAACAATGTTGCAGATTTCCCAATGTCTCTAAGACCGCAACACTTTTGTATTATGTTATATACTGTCTACCGCTTAAACAGTCCTCCAGTGGGATCGAACACATTACCTATCTACTAAAAGATGCTTCCAATCGGCCTATTCGAGTTAAATATCCAGACATACATCTCGTCGAACGCGTAATAAAACAAAAAACCTAACAAGTTATTTAAAATGGTTTGGATTTTTATATTGCATCTTTTTAGCTGGAAATAATTCGATATATACTATTAGACCACAATTAATTCGGTTTATTTTTTAGCAACCTTGCACATTTTCTCAAACAGGTAGTTGAAACAGGGTAGTTGAATAGCAGCCCAACCCCTCTTTCTTACCTATATTATAGTGGCTGTCAGCAAAAAATTCCTCCAGACAACAATAGCTTCATTGTCCAATTATCGTGCTGATTTTAAAACAATGGATGCCATTGTTCAACAACATCCTGCAAGAATAAACATGTCTGTCAAACGATGACTCACATCCGGGTCGAGCTCGAGAAAAATTTGATAGCGTCCTGATTTACTGATAACATCCTGCAAGAATAGACATGTCTGCGTACTCCAGACGCTCGAGCGTGGGAAAATTTCAAAAACTACACTTTTAACCCAAAAAATTCCCGGAAGTGGCCGAGGTCAATGACCCCGACTAGGCCAATGACTCCGACCTTGACCTAGGCTAGATCCGTGACCTAGAAAAAAATTCTCGGAAGTGGCCGAGGTCAATGACCCCGACTAGGCCACGCCCACCGGCTAGGCCTGTGACCTTGACCTCGGCTAGGCCCGTGACCTTGAAAAAAGTTCAAGGTCAAATGTGGTCCAGAACGCCTCTAGGTACTCTACTCTGGATAATTAAAATTATTATCTTCAATGTTTGCATAATGAGCGCTAATCTTTCATCTGCATCATTCTACCACGAGTTTATTCTTATCAAGCAATTATAGCCGTAATCTCAAGGGTAGAAGTTAAATTAAAAGAACACGTAAAGAGAACAAAAAATATTTATTTTAAGTATACCATTTGTACAAAATTTTATCAGTTTTATCTACGCATTTCAGGTTATTATATATTATAGAAGTTTTATTACATTGGTCAAGGGGACACTATCTAACTAAACGGTCGTGTAAAATAAGACAATATACAGATGTGTTTGCTGGTACATTAACATTTGTATCAAACTCTAATCTTATATCCACAGCACCATTTTTAATTGTTTTTGTTTTGTCCACTACAGTCAATTACCACTAGTGGACAGGGACGGCATCTTTATGTTTTCTTGTGTGTTTGCTCTTACTTCTAAAGACAATAAATAGCAGAAATTCTAAAAAAGATAAGTAGAAAAATCGTTTTTGTTCATGTCAAATACTCCCAAAATATTTAATTTAGATTTAATGCCAGTGTATATTAACTTAAAAGAATTTAATTAAAAGGATTCACAATTTTAGATGCCAATTAGTATTATATATATTTTTTTTACTTTTAATCCCCAGGATGAAGTTTATTCCCGAGACAAAGTCGAGGGAAGAATCACATGTGGGATTAAATGACATCTTAGTACCAGCTTTTTAAGTTATTAAAATAAAGATAGTAGTGATGGTGACGAAACATACTTGGTAACTTAGCAATTTATTAGCACTGGAAGAGGGTAGAGGTGTCCCAATTCTACATGGTACGTGGGAAAAGTATTCCCGGTAGGTGATGTTTAGTTGTGTGAAGGACCTGACAAAATATCAGGTATGTACTTTTAAATTGGGGTTATAATATTTGACGTTTGACAAGTATTTTTAGCTAGAAGTGTATTTCTCAAACGTAAAAAAATGTAACCCAATCTATAATATAATTTTCCTTAATGTGTGTCTGTAACACAAAATAAAATCTCACGTTCCGGCTTCACAGATGTTTATATTTGTTTAGGTTTTGTTTTTCTTATCTTGGAGCTTGACCTTTTGCATATCCTATTTCACGTGCGCGTAGCGCGCAGTTTGCTTGTTTAAAATTATTTACCATACATTGTGCCAGGGTTAGTTTTACATAACCCAACATCACCTACTGGGAATACTTTTCCCAAAGACAATGAGCATTTGCGACACCTATACTGAGGTCTTTTTCCATGACCGGAAGTAGAAATCAGTTTCTAGGTTATAAATATTGTTGCAGAAATATCCCTTGGGATTAAAAGTGGGACTTTAGTCCCTCAAGAGGACACTATTGAAAATAATTTTTCAAAATGCCCAACTAATTCATTGAATAAAACATAATTAAATAAAACTAAATTTACCATCACATTATGTAGACACAACAAAGCCCACAGTTGAAATTCTGTAATTATTGTTGTCTCAAGTCTTCTTAATTTTTTTGTACTTTTTAAAAAATACCTCAGAAAACGTAACTTGTAAATTGATAAAACCAGGTTATTATGCTGAAGGGAGTTGGAACTTGTTGAAGGTAAGAAAGTTTGGAGAGTGATTTGTAAACGGGATAGCCAGGCCCTAACTACCACTTCAAAAATTTGCAGCCTATGTCAATTCACAGATGAAACACAGCATTTGAGATTGTATTAAAAATTAAGTATCATACACTAGCTATAAATACAAAATATTGGTGTCGTGTTTTACTTATTTTAGGTGAACTGGCGACCTAGTAAACGTATTTTTCAACGTTCGTAAAATTATTGCCTCCGCACCCACTAATTCCCATAACAAAAATATTTATCTACAGGACACCAGCACAAATATGGTATATAATTACAACACGCTATATTTTACCTACTTTATTCGCCGGCAAGTGTTTTGAAAACCCTAGCAACACGCCATTACGGTGATAATGCAATAACCTGTGACGGTAATTTAAGTGTTTATTTGTGCAAAAACTTATGGTAAATAACTAACACGCACAGCACTAAACACTAACAAAAGCACTAAGCCACCTGTCTATTACAAAAAGCTCAACTATAATCGATAACTGCAACCAACGCGCAGTTATAATCTGTAAATGTTCACGTCGCGGGCATTAACTACTTTACCCGACATCACAAAACCCGTCACGTCAGACAGCTGAGGCCTGGTTTTTTAACTAGTATTGAGCGTTGTCAGTTATTTATTTTGTCTGTTGTCGTCCGAGGGTCCGGTGTGTTGCTCATATTGTTTCCTGTGTTGCTCGAGCTCACAGGCAACACAACTGATGCCGGGCCTGCTAGTGGAGCTTTATCTTTAAAGTCCATAGGGTGTGAAGCATGGTTCACGTTGATATTTATAATAATATGATGATTGAAATTGTGCAAACATTTCATATAGAATTTCCCATTTTTTCTGATTAAAGTTAACTCAGACAGCATTCATAAGAGTGGAAGGCGAACAATCAAAGATAATGGAAATTCAACGTGGTGTCAGACAGGGATGCGTTTCTGTCTCCTCTATTGTTCAATTTATACTCCGAACAAATCTTTAAAGAAGCACTTGACGAGATGGATGATGGGATTCTCGTAAATGGAGAAAAGTTGAACAATTTAAGATATGCCGACGATACAGTGGCATTTGCTGATAGTCCTGAAGCCTTGCAGAGAATAATAAACAGCGTCGTAGCTACTAGTAAAAAATACGGCTTGGAACTGAATGTTAGCAAAACCAAGTACATGGTCATCAGTAAAAATCCGGCCCCAAATACACAGATTACCATTGACAACAAAAGCATTGAAAAAGTCGAAAAATACAACTATTTAGGAACAAACCTCAACGATCAATGGGATCACTCAAAGAAAATCTTAAGCCGCATTGAAAAAGCTAGAGTAGTATTTATTAAAATGAGTAACGTTTTTAAAAGCCGGGATCTGAAATTAGACACAAAAATGAGACTGTTGCGCTGCTACATCTTTTCTGTTTTACTTTTTTGGAGCCGAATCCTGGACACTTACGGAAGCAACAACTAAAAAACTGGATGCTTTTGAAATGTGGCTATACCGAAGAACACTACGAATTTCGTATGTAGATCATGTGAGAAATGAAGATGTGCTACAAAGAATGAACAAAAGCATGGAGATTGTCTTTGAAGTGAAAAAAAGGAAACTACAATATTTGGGGCACATAATGCGAAACAGGCATAGGTATGACCTATTACAGCTCATATTGCAGGGAAAAGTAATTGGAAGAAGAGGCCCAGGAAGGAGAAGAATATCGTGGTTGAAAAATTTAAGAACTTGGTTTTCAACAACTACTACTGGACTCTTTCGCGCAGCAGTCAACAAAGTTACTATAGCCAAAATGATCGCCAACATCCGGAACGGATAGGCACTTGAAGAAGAAGAAGAAAGTTAACATTTAAATTATCGTAGGGATACATTTCTGAATTTAAGTATAATTTCATGTTTGATAAATTACAGTGATCAAAGTGACTTGAGTTCTTTGCTTTATCATTTTTTTCTACCGGTTTGAAAACCAACAATAACAAATTGTGGTTTTTCAAGTTGGTTAGTTGTTTTGACTGCCCATGTGTGTTTTCATTGTTTGCTGTAACAGAGAAAATTCTTGGAGTTCCCAACTTCTGAATGCAATATCTAGGTCCACATCTTTTTCAATATATTTATAGTCGTAGTTTTTCAACATCTGCTGTTGCTATATGAGGAACTTTCCATACGACTTTATCTAAGATTACCTTTGGCTGTTTTTTCGGCAGGATTAGTCGATTGAATAGCGTTTTAAATCTGAATTACTACGAATAAGTACGAGTACTTGTCTTATATTCATAATAACTTTTCTAAAATCTCCAGTGAAACCAAGAAGCATTTTAAGCGGTAGGTATACAAACATTAAAATTACCATCTTCATCAATTAGTGAAGGGTTTGCTTGAGGAGACCATCCTGAATTTAGTAATTGTTTACTTTCATTATCCGTGTATGAAATGTAGCCTTTCATTGTTGAAGCTATTCCCGGATTTCTTACACGATCAATCACACTTCCTCCAATTTCATATCGAATTTCATCAAACAAAAATGTAATACTATTATTAACAAACTCAATGTTCTACTAGCTTTGTTATCTCTATCAACCAATTTACCTTCGATGTAAAGATAACTCTGTGAAGGTAGAGTTATAAGATTTTGAGTTTGTATTGGTATTCTAATTTCATCGTTGTTATTAAAGGTGGTGGCTGCATACGGCTGATGAGTATGATATTCAGAATTAACAATTGAATTGTCTACAAGAACACGTTCTCCAATATTTAAAATGTTGAAACTCATTTTTGTTTATTTTTACGAATAAGAACTGTGAAAATTCTTTATTGTCCTCGAATCGGTTTGCACTAACTCAAATCCCAATGACCGTAGGAACAGTTTATTCTCCGGTGTTTTCTTCTTCAATTTTATATGTCTATTGTTTGGTTTATCAATGTTTACAGTTTTTATATCTGTGATCACTATAGGTGTTGTTGGATTTAAGAGAGAGGAGTTGATATTGTATAGGAACACCATATTAGTGTTGTTTCAAATACACTCTAACCGTTTACCAATTCTTTCTTAAAATTAACCAAATTACCGTGTTGATCAACAATTTTAATAATTATTTCATGAATATGACGTGTGCTGATTGGTAGATAGATGAAGTTTTTTAGAACCTCAAAGATTTTATACCTTGGCAGTACAGTGGGGTAGAACATGTGTAACATATGCACAGCGTTATCGTTGTTGTACGAATTTGTAACTAAATTACATTCAATACAGATTGCGTTAACTTTTTGGATGTCTATCGG
>CALNHX010013249.1:0-18832 GCA_940337035.1 Agriotes lineatus
ATTCGTGGATAACTGGTCTTTAAAACACTTGCTCTATTTCGAGCACTCCGGCTACGCCGTCGTGCTCGAAAACTCGCGCGTGTTTTAAAGACCTTGTTATCCACTCATACTTTAATATACTATTTTATTATACCTGCATCAGAATCGCCATTTAAAGCACGCCTGAGCGTGCGAATACAGGCGATTAAAGCTCGCCGAGCTTTAAAGGTTGTCAAGGAAACGACTGAATGCAACAACGGACATGGACGCGACAACAACGTAAATAATTCTCGTAACTATAGTAGCAATATTATTATGCCCTCTCGATTTATCACGACAAAAATTATTTCTAAGTTTTTAGTGCGTAATTTATTTCCAGTATTGAAGGTATAATAAAAAATAGCGTAAAGTATTCGTGGATAACTGGTCTTTAAAACACTTGCTCTATTTCGAGCACTCCGGCTACGCCGTCGTGCTCGAAAACTGGCGCGTGTTTTAAAGACCTTGTTATCCACTCATACTTTAATATACTATTATAAGCATTCTCATGCGGAAAAAAAGGATTCCCGAAAACGTGATCCCACTAATTACAAGTTTTTCAAAATTCCACGCATTTTGGGAGTGTCGGAGCGAATTACCAAGATCCTTAGAACCTCCAAGGCATTTATTTCTCAATACAACACAAAACAGTAAATAATATTTTCTCAAAACAAAACAAAAAACTGAAAAATTAAATCAAAGCAATCTCATTTACAAAATACCCTGTAATAATTGTGAACTTAATTATGTGGGTCAAACAAAACAGTTATTAAAAAGAAGATTATACAACCACAAAAGAGATTGTAAAATTAACATTTCCCCGATGGAGAAAAAACTGATTTGTGCACACACCATTTCAACACAGGCCACAATTTTAATTTTGAAAACGTAAAAATATTAGATTTTGAATGCAATTACGAAAAAAGATTATTGTTGGAAATGATGCATATTAATAAAGTAGAAAAAACGGTTAATCAAAAATCAGACTGTCAGAATCTGAACAAATGTTATATTAGTATTCTAAAAGGTTATTGAAATGCTTGAATTTTATCATTGTGATAGGTTGACAAAGGTTTACCGCTAATTGATGTTTTTTAAAATGTTAGTTTATGTAATTTAATTGTATTCTTAGCCTATCGTGGAGGTATGTGGGTATCTCATACTATACTCGGGCCGCCGAACAGATAGAGTGGAGCAGGCAACCCAAATAACATATTACAAAGGTCACTTGATAATATTTTAATTATAATTACTAAAAGGATCGGAGATGCCGACCCTTATAATTAGAACTAATTTCAATAATTGTCATTAAATAACTTTTTGAGGTTATGATGCAAATAGAAATGTCGACCAACTTAAAAGTCAAGCCTGACATTTGCGCACTTGTAATTGAAAATGTTTAAGCCTGTGGCCTGGCTCTTCCTAAATCTCATTATTGCTGCGGCGTCGAAACCAAAACACGTTGCCCGTGATATGGTTAAGTTTGTAGCGTTTTTTCTTTGGAGTTCCTTTATTCAACCATTTACAAGGACTAAATTGTGCATCTCTACTGCTGTTTTCACAGTTACATGCAAGTAGAAAATATTGACTTGTAAAGTAGTCTCTTAAGGAACTTTTAATTATTCATAGAGCTGCCTGCATTATGGGTAACCGTAAGCAACTAATTCGTAGTCAAGAACGTGAAAGAATCTATAGCGACTATTGCAATTTTACTCAGTCGTTTTGCAAGAATGGGTGACTAAAGCAACCGATGTTGGCTTAAATACAGTTAAGCGAATTGTTGAAGGAGCCTAACAAAGTGGCGGAAAAAAATTTACTTCTCCAAGAAAACAAATTACTGAACTTACCCCAGGTCATCTCTCGATCAATATAAAGAAGAAGTAATCCCAAGTGTGATCTATAATTTTGCCATAAAAAGAGACCTACAATGAAAGCTGTATTTGAAGTCGAATAAAATGAAGGGGGGTGTTAATTTCACTGAGAAATTACATTCCTTTAGGCGATTGGTACATAAAATGGGTTTTCAATAGAGAAAATGTCAAGACAATAGGCACGTTCTAATAGAAAAGAGAGAAATTCCGGCAAAACGTGTTGAATTCTTAAGATAAAAAGAGACTACTTTACAAGTCAATATTTTATACTTGTATGTAACTGTGAAAACAGCAGTAGAGATGCACAATTTAGTCCTTGTAAATGGTTGAATAAAGGAACTCCAAAGAAAAAACGCTACAAACTTAACCATATCACGGGCAACGTGTTTTGGTTTCGACGCCGCAGCCAATAATGAGATTTAGGAAGAGCCAGGCCACAGGCTTAAACATTTTCAATTACAAGTGCGCAAATGTCAGGCTTGACTTTTAAGTTGGTCGACATTTCTATTTGCATCATAACCTCAAAAAGTTATTTAATGACAATTATTGAAATTAGTTCTAATTATAAGGGTCGGCATCTCCGATCCTTTTGAGTAATTATAATTAAAATATTATCAAGTGACCTTTGTAATATGTTATTTGGGTTGCCTGCTCCACTCTATCTGTTCGGCGGCCCGAGTATAGCATAAATGTTTTGCTCGAACTTTTTAACGTCTTGCACGAATTATCAGGCTGCGCCAAGTTGGCCTTCACTGCGTTAAATATTAAAAGAATTGCATTTGGTCCCAGTTCACGGAATGGTACGCTGGAATTTACAAATAACGAGGTTAATTGCTAGTACAATTAATGGCAGTGAGATAAATACTTACATACCTTGACTGATAACTGGTGAGATTATTTTTCATTGTGAATTAAGTATAGTTGTGAGATATTTATATATGTAAATACTTGCATGATAGGGGTAAGAACTTTGTTTGTTAATTTTAATGTGTTTTTTAGCCCTGAGGAAGGCAACAAAAATTGCCGAAACGTTGGCCTTGTATCAAATGGTATAATTGTATAATAAAGAAGTCCAAATTAGTACTCATGATTTACTACTCAACATTAAGAAATATTTTTATTTTCTGTAACGGCTTGCAACACATTTAATTGGCAAGTTCATGTGTTACTGTTCTACGTCGATGTTTTTTTTCATGTAGTGCCACACAACCTGTGCTTGCAAATTTTCTAACTGTTCTTGATATTGTAGACACATTAGGGACTGGTCTGTTAGGATATTTTACACTAAAATGATCCCTAACATTATCTAATGATAATCCGGAGTGATACATTATACACATGTCTATTTTTTCATCGTCTGTATAAATCATATATTTAATAAATCGTTAGTTTTAAATCTTAATTCTATATTAAAATTTAAAAAAACACCTTGGATAATTTGACAGGTATTAAAACAATAAACCACACAATGCAGCAGGCCGTTAAATAAACAATACATGACATTTTTAAATTAGTGTATAATGGGTATAATGGCCTATATTCAAATGATAAAGTGGGCGAAATACTAAGGACAGCGTACATAAATCAAACAAGTAGAGACACTCACTGTCGGTTCCTTTGATGTCAAAATACCGATTTGGATGACCTTGAACGGCTCCTGGGGGGGGGGGGTACTTTCCGATAGTACTAACAGATGGCGCCACTACTTTGTCACATATGATTGGTAGCAGAGCTAGTAACTGGCTTTGATTGGTAGAATTTTGTGCTGCCATCTGATAGTGAAGCTTAGAAATACCCCCCGAGTTACTGTCCCAGGCACTCTAGACAGGTTTCAGCATTTGGCATGAGTGTCTGTACTTCTGTGATGTATGTACGCTGCTAAGGATGCCGCAAAATTGCTAAAAAACTAGACACTGCAAATTGTTAGCATTTAATACCAGATCAAGATTTAAATTGTCTCACTTTATACATACCTGTGCTCTATAAGCATACAATTAAATTAATTGCTTATTGTGTTTAAGGAATAGGTTACACAAAAATGTATTGTTCAATCAGTGTTAATGTTTGAATATTAATCTTATTTGTGTAGGTACATACATTAATAGCTATCAAATTAGCTTCAATTTACTCATAACTTCGAAATTAAAATATAAACTGCTCGAATTTACTCAATACAATAAATTACTATCAAAATTAAAGAAATTCTGTCCGATTTACGAAAAGCCTATTACAGCATAATAATTCGACTAACTAATTCGTGAGAATAACCAATTTGTCAAAACTGGTTGAATTGTTAAACAGAAACTGGTTAGCAATGATTTTCATTAACCGATCATTAATTATTACAAATCACTGTCAATTAGTCATAATCGATTACAAACAATTTTCTATTAATCCAACAACTAATCATAGTTAACCATTGGCAAACCGATTATATTTAAATCATCAGTTAGTCGGAAGATTAAGTCGGTCAGCAAAATTGTTAAGGCAAACGTTTTTATAACTATGATTTATGTTGAAAAGTTAATGTTGTAATATAAAATGGTCTGTTTTACAGGTGCAGTATGTTGTAGGTAAGTAGGTATGTACCACAGGTGTTTGTAACAGTAGTCCAAGAGTGTATTACTTGAAATTCAAACGAAGCAAGACCTCTACAACTGTTTCCATAGCTCTTCATGTCTGCTCTCTGCTTCAGTTAACTGATCATGGTTAGCCGCTTGAAAAAGATGGCTTATTAACCGGAAATTGGTTATGAGCTACTTTTAATCAAGGTTATCAGTAGATTTCGTAACTAATAATTGGTTAATTTCAATTAACTCATTTGTTAACTAGAACTAACGGGCCAACGTTATTTAACTTCAACTTAACAAACATGTTTGAGGAAGCGTGATTGGTTAACTGGAGTCATTTAACAATATCGAATTTCGATTGGTTTGTACAAAGTTATAGATTCTAAATACAAACATTGTTATATATATTGTTAATATTTACAGCTCACAATATAATTGGGAATTTAAGAAATGTAGTTTTTATGAGAAAATATTAAACAACATGATTAAAAGCGTAATATGTTATATGGAAGAATTCAACGCCAAGCTTAGTAAAAAAACTTAAAGAGGACGAAAATAAAATCAGAAATTATGGTTACGGTGTGAAGAATAATAGAGAAGACACTTTATATAATTTTCTAGAACTACTTGCGATGAATATGTTTTACAAGAGAAAAGATAAGCGAAAGTGGATCAGTCCAAACAGTTTAGTGAAAAACCAAATAGATTATATTCAAACAGCACAGAAGTACATATTTAAAGATGTAAGCGTAACCAATAATTGTTTCGTCGGAAGTGACCACAGACACTAATAGAAATAACAGACAAAGTAAAACCAATATAAATTTAAAAAGTTGAAAGATTCAAGTTGTCCTCCCAAATATTACAAACAAAATAAAGCCAGTTATAAAACTGAGATAAGACATTAAACAAATAACTACAACACTAAAAATATAAATTAAATAAATGAGTGCCTTACAAAACACTACTAAAAGCCACTAGAAAAATACAAGGAAAAAAAATAATAAAAACCAAAACCAAACAATCACAGAAGTTAGAAGAGATATGCTGAAGAAGAGAAAAGAACTAATACAACAAGGCAAATAGAAAAGCATAGAATATGTATAGTAATTAGCAAAAAGAAAGTTCATCAAAGAATTTTGAAGTCGTGTGTATTAACACCAAAAATTATACATATTCCTTGTCACTGACATTTTATAGACAGTGGCTCATATCACAACGTGATCATAACTGTGATCAGACTTCCCGTAATAAACACAATGGAAATATTTCCAAATTCTGTAGAAGAAGAAGAAGAACATCATGACCTCACTTTGTAACAAATGTCAAATGACAGCTTATATTTTCTGGTGTTATAATAGACATGACTTCAAAATTCCAAACACACACTTGATGAACTTTCTTTTTGCTCTTACGATAGAACTGAACAAAGTTATCAGAAAAAATAAACTGTTCGAAGTTATAGAGAATAATCAAAACATGAAAATCCTTCGACCAATACTAGGTAAAACAAAATTTGTAGCAATGAAAGATAGAGTGAGAAAACATATCAGATAACGTCACAACACTGGAAAAACAGTAGCAGAATTTTACAGGGAGCTATATGTATCAAAAAGTAGCAAAACATGAAGAAAAAAACTAGCAATAAAAGTAATCAGCGTAAACTCTAAAGATATCCCAAAAATAACTGAAGATGAAATAAAATGTGCTTTTAAACGAAATCAAAAATAATAAAACACCAGGAAAAGATAACATTGGCAAAGACATTCTAAAAGAGGGAGTTTAAATAGTATTGAAGACTAAGAATTCTGTTAAACAAATGCCTAGAAGAAGGTGCAACTGCCGCAATACTACTGTTCAAAAAGGGCGACTGATATTTTATTCTTCCTCTATATGTATATTATTTGCGCATATATTTCTAATGACAAAGAAGTCTATGAGATCTGGGATCTTATTCATATCAGTTGGCCACTAAGTTGGTTCTCCTGTAGATAATGGTTCGCATCTAAGTTATCTGATTACTTCTAAGAGTTCTCTCTCGATCAGTTAGCATTAAAGTTACCTCCAATGATGACTGACCACTCACCAATTATATTAACGCTCAGTTAAAATATCATGAAGAGGGAAAACAGCCCAACATTAGTACATATGCTCACAGACTAGCAAAGTTTCAAACAAAATTTTGAAGAAATATCAATCTTTCAGTTCCATTAGAAAATGAACAACAATTAGACGATGAAGTTGAGATATTTACTAACCATATCCAACAAGCTGCTTGAGATAATAACCCTAATATTAGACAAAGCATTAAGGAAGCAACTACCCACGAAAAATAAGGGACCTGATCTCAGAAAAAACGATTAAGACGAAAATGGTATCAAAGTAGAGCTCCTTCAGACAAAACAATTCCAAACAATGCCAGTCAACTGTTAAAAAGATAATTACGTGTAAAAAATTAGTCAATTAATGCTTACCTAAGTGAATTGTCCAACGACAGCAGTACTGACTATTCCCTCTGGAATGTCACTAAAAGGTTAAAAAGACCTATAATGCAAATTCCTCCTCTTAGACAGGAAGATGGAAGATGAGAGAGGAATAATGTGAAAAAAGTTAACAGGTTTGCTAACCATTTAGAAAATATGTTCACACCAGAGTTGAAGAACAAGATGGACCACCAAAATGGTATATACCAATATAAAGAGATGTCAAGATCAGACCCGCTTCTGCTAGGGAAATAATCACTGAGATTAAAGAAAAGAACAACCCAAAAAAGCCCCCACGTTTAATATAATAACTGGAAAAGTCCTGAAACAACAGCAAAACTGACCCATCTGATAATTGCTTAGTTCAAACTGAAGTATGTATCGTTAATGTGGAATGTAGCATAAGGCTGCCAACTATTGAAGGCCTCAATGCGGGACATGGTTACTATGATCGGGGGGGGTTAAAACACAATATATACAGATATATAGTAATAGTTATGTATGGCACAACAATAACAAGGCGTTTTATCCATAAAGGGAAAATTTTAGCTCACGAGGCAAAGCCAAGTGAGATAATTTCCCCGAATGGATAAAATCTCTTTATTCACGTGTGGCATATCAATTTTTTTTGCAATACCTAAATTTAATTACCTATATAAAATTTTTAAATTGGATAAATCATTTCAAATAAATATGTTACATGTTTTTGTACTAGTTACCAAGGTAGCACGTATTTATTTTGTTTAGTTGCTATGGATTATGGACTATTTTATTCGCTAGTGAATAAAGTAGAATATTATCCATATTCATCGTTAAAATGTTACCTTATAATAGAGAGAGCCGAGGTTTCGTAAGCATTCGAGACTAAGAAATGCGGGACTAGCGGGACGCATTTGATGTTTTGCGGGACGTTTTCAATGCGGTATTTGAATGCGGGACTAGTACTGCTATTGCGGGACCGTCCCGCACAATCCGGGACAGTTGGCAGCCTTAATGTAGCAGAGATCATAATAATCCCTAAACCAGGCAAACCACCGCATGAAGTGTCATCTTACAGGCCTATCTCTGTGCTGACTGTAATGTCCAAGCTGTTCAAAAAGTTATGTATGTATGTATTGTCGATAACCTCATTTTACCTTGCGGTGTAGAGGCTGGTGCTTTATACACTTGCGTCTGGTGGTACAATGCTCAATTTGCCCCGGATTCAGGTTACAAAGTTGGAGGAATCCGGAATCAGGATGGTTCATGGTCATATTCAATTGAGTCATGTATCGAACAATTTACTGAGGCGTTTCCAGGTGTGCAAATCAATTACAATGCTTTTGCTCACCATAAGCGGATTATTATTCACCATTTCGAAGACAAACACTGCATCTGTAAAGGCAAATCAACAGGTAGACCTACTGTTGTAACTGAAGAAAAGGTAGCTGACATTAATAATCAAATGCAACTAAGCTCGCATAAATCAGTTTCCGCATTTGCTGCCCAAAGTAGTATATAAACAATAAATTGCTCATTTACAGCGTAATCTACGCATATATTCCTTTATACTTAGGTATTGGTGTTGGATCCTATCAAAAGGCTTTAAGAAAAAATCTCCACATGAGAACTGATTGGAGATCACGAATGCAATACTGCCAGTGGTTTAATGAAAATTTAAATGACGATAATGTGTTGGATATAACATTTATGTCTGATGAAGCGTAGTTCCATTTGTCAAGTTTTGTGAAAAACACCCACCCAAACGCCACTGCCACGAAAACTAAAATGTTTACAGTAGTACCAATTCCTGTTCAATGGGTTGCCTACATTCGTCCTTAATCAGCGTTCGGTCATTTATGAAGACACTGTATTACTTTAGATGGAGTCCCTCTAGATCAAGTTAGAGAATACATATACCTAGGCCAAGTTGTGATTGAAATTTAGTATAATTTCAACTAACATTAAATAATTTTTTGAGGTTATGATACAAATAGAAACTTCGATGTTAGAATGAAACAGCTGATGTAAAAATAGCTATTTATGTATCAAGTACGCAAAATATAGTTTTAGGAGACGAATCGTAATTAAAGACGAGGCGACGAGGAGCCGAGTCTTTAATGAGAGAAACAAGTTTTGGCACTTACGCCGCAGCTCATAATGAGATTTCACAAGAGCAAAGTCACATAGCTCTATATTACAAGTGCACAAATGTCATGCTTTTTAAGTGTCGAGTTTCTATTTGTATCATAACCTCAAAAAATAATTTCATGTCAGTTAAAATTAGGTGTAATTATAAGGACTACCATCTCTGATTCTTTAGTAATTATTATTAAAATACTGATCCAGTTACTTTTGTAACATGTCATTTAGGTTGCATAAGCCACTCTATTTGTTCCCTATGCCAAGTACCTATAACCACAGTCTATATAACAAACAGTCGTTTCACTCGCCGCAAAATGTGTCGCCAGCTTCCAATATGCGCGCAGCCTCTTGCGCGGTAGTTGTTTGCTGACCTAACCTGTTTCGTGTTTTGTTAAGCACACTTTTAACGTTTAAAACGTTTGCGCGCGAGCGTTTAGTGCGACACGAAGATCAAAGTGCCGACACAGGAGTGAAATGACTGTATTTTATATAGACTGTGCTATAACTAAATCAGTTAATAGTAGGGATGCCGGCGGGTACCCGGGTACCCGGGTCAACCCGGGTAATAGTCGACCCGGGTGTAGTTTCAGGACCCGGGTACCCAACTAGTAAATTATGTAATTTCCAAGAAGTCAGCCTTTTTCAGAGAAGATAAAAATAATAGCAATAATCACGGCGTCAAAGAAAGCAATTTGTAGTTACTTCAGATGTTCAGATGTACACTAACATTTTTGTTATATATTTCGGGTACCCGGGGGTACCCGGGTACTGCTTTTGGGTACCCGGGTTTGATTTTAGACCGGGTACGACATCCCTAGTTAATAGGTACTGATTTTCAGCTAAGCTGCTAACATTAAGTGTCAGTAAAATAGTCACCACAATTAAGATAATGCAGTATTTCTGATGAAATATTAAAGAATCTGTTTAATAGTGCAGTACGTTGCAGACATATACCAAAAGTATTTATGTACCGGTTGGGCGGTAGGTATACTTTATAATGAAATTGAAATCAAGACTACCATAAACGTTTCTATAACCCTGATATCAACTCCATTGGCCACTGCCTCGTCAACCAATACTCGATTGGTTATCTGGTCCTTATGATGATTTTCAAAATAGTTCTCGACCAGTTAACTGGGCAGCCACTCATTAACTGATCAGTTAACTGACTATCCTAGGTTGTTGAACCTCAATTGGACAACCATGGTTTAGTAAGTATGATTGTTTAATTAGGATCATTTAACACGTTGGCTGCCTATCAGATTTCACTTGCCACATGCCTACAGCCGAATAGTATAAAACACCGCAGGTTTAAGCCCGAAGGCCCGCCATGTCGCATAATTCCAAAACCGCTAACGCACAAACAAAGACTAACACTCATACAACACACCTGTAAGATTGCCAAGCTCCAACAGCAAAACCGATTTAAAAATATTCATTTACATTACATGTGCAGACCGCACAAGTGACGCACTCAGCATGACTACTCAGTCAACACATACCTTGCGTTGTAGGTAGGGATGTCGTACCCGGTCTAAAATCAAACCCGGGTACCTGAAAACAGTACCCGGGTACCCGAAATATATAACAAAAATGATAGCGTACATCGGAACATCTGAGGTAGCTACAATTTCTTTCTTTACGCCGGGAGTTTTAAACTGAACTAAATTGAAATATGTAGTACCTACTCGCCAATTCAAACTGCAAGTCATCTGTTATTTGTAAATATTTTCACACTTCCAAGTGCTATCAAATTCAAGTACATACGTGACTTCATTCGAAATTCGTAACAGCATCAAAATCACACAGATGATGTTTATGTTACTTCATCCCATACTGACGCGATTTAATGGTACATACTGTTACGGTTTATGTTCTGGGGCTTTTAAAAATTATACGACGCTTCTTGTATTAAACATTTATTTACAACTGTATCTAATTCGAGGTACAAGCGAAAACGCATATGGCCACAAGTAGCAAGAGGCAAAGAGAGCTAAACAGTAGTACGGAGGAAGAGCTAAAAGCCTCCCAAAGAAGCAAGAAGTTAATAAGATCGCCAAAACTAGATTCAGAAAAACAGCAAGAAAGCCAGGAGGCAGATATGGAGGATCTAAAAGATATAAAAAGCCTGTTAATGACCATGAATGAAGAGCTAAAGAAGAATACTGAAGAGACCCGAAGGAATGCCGAAGAAACCAGAAAAATACGAGAAGAGATGGAAAAGAGAGAAAAAATCTGGCAGGAAGAGAAAAAAGAACTGAAAGACAAAATACACGAACTTGAAAACAGACTGGAAAATTCCGACAAGCAGAAAAGAAAAAATAATGTAGTAATCAAAGGATTAAAACTTGAGGGTCAACGAAAAGAAGAAGCAGCAACACAATTTTTTAAGGAAAAGTTACAGGTAGAAGTGGAGGTTAAACAAGTAACAATAATAACCAATAAGCAAAACAAAACGATAAATATCATAGAACTGAAAAATTGGGAGACAAAACAGGAAATATTAAAAAACAAAGCTAAACTGAGAGGGTCAACAGTGTATATAGAAAATGATATGACATTGAATGAAAGGAAAGTTCAAGCAGAAATTAGGAAGATAGCCAAGGATGAAAGCAACAAGGGAAACAAAGTTAAGATGGGATATAAAAAGATTACTATAGGAGACGTAATGTACGTGTGGAGCGATAGAGCAAATGGAATAATACCGACAAAAAACAAATACGCCAGAACAGGAAAAAAATAACTAAGACGACAATGGCAACGTTTACGGACAACGAAAATGGTTATGCGATTTGGAAATTAGGAACGTGGAATGTTAGAGGGTTAACTGGGAAAGAATTAGAACTAGCAGATCAGATAGAAAAGTCAAATTTAATATTAGTAGGCTTAACTGAAACAAAATGGAAGGGAAATGGTAGTAGAATTATAGGTAATGGGAATTTATTAATATACGGGGGGGTGGAAAAACGAGAAATAGCCCATGCTGGAGTAGCATGCTTAATAAGGAAAGAAAATAGTAACCAAATAAAGAAATGGGAATATGCTACAGAAAGAATTCTAAAGGTAGTGATAGAAATCTGTAAAGAGAAGCCACTAACGATTATAATAGTCTATGGACCTAATGAAAACGACACTGTTGCTATAAAGAACTCCTTTTGGAATAAATTGCAAGATACAGTAGGGGATTACAAAGGTGAGCTAATGCTGATTGGCGATTTTAATTCCAGAGTTGGCAATGATCATAAAAGATGGAAAGGGATACTAGGACCACATGGCGAAGACACAATTAATGGTAATGGCAAACGCATGTTAGAATTCTGTGCAGACAACAACCTTGTTATTGCTAATACGTTTTACAGGCACAAGGAAATACATAAAATAACTAGAGAAGTTATCAGCAGAGGTGAGAAATCGATAATCGACTATATAGTAATACAAAAGGACAGAACAAAGGATTTAAAAAATGTCAGAGTAAAGAGGGGATTTGAGCTAGGAACTGACCACTACCTGCTAGAAGCCACACTTCACATAAGAGTGAAGGATAAGGTAAATAGCCACGTAACAGACCATGACAGAGAAACCCTAAGAATCTACAGACTAAGAAACGATATAGTAAAACAACAATACAGAACAAAGACAAATGATGAATTTTCTAAAATGAACAGTAATGATGATGGAAATAACATCGAAAAAAGATGGGAAAGATTTAAGACAATACTAACCCAAACTGCAAAACTACTATGCGGAACGAATAAAACCAAGAGAAACAAAAAACATACAACATGGTGGACCGATAGGGTTAAGAAAGAAGTCAGTGCGAAGAAGAAACTTTGGAAGAAGTACCTATTAATGAGAAATGCAGAGACGTATGAAGCATACAAGGCCCAAAGAGCGAAAGCAAAAGAAATTGTAATTGAGGCCAAAAAGTCAGCGTGGGTACAATTCGGCAATAAACTGGAGAGGAACTATAATCAAAATAAAAAACTATTCTACAAGACACTAACATCGTTTAGAAAGGAGAAAGTAGTAAGATTAAAACAAATAAAAGACAAAAAAGGTAACATATTATCTGCTGACAATGACATATTAGCAAGATGGAAAGAATATTTTGCAGAGCTGTTAACCGCTGAGAAAAGTCACAGTAACAATAGTAAAGAAAGTGAATGCGAGATGATGACGAAAGACCAAAACGAAGCAGCAGGTAGTAAAGAACATATTAAAATCGACGAGGTTAAAGAAATATTGGCAAAAACCAAAATAGGAAAAGCGGCAGGTTGCGACGAGATAGCACCCGAGATGTTAAAATACCTAGGAGACAGAGGAATACAGGAACTACATCAATTACTTAATATAGTGTGGAGCACCAAAACGACTCCGAAAGAGTGGAACACAGCCATAATCCTGCCAATTCACAAGAAAGGTGACGTAAGGGAGTGCTCCAACTATAGAGGAATATCTCTGTTATGTGTCGCTGCCAAAATATATGAGGGAATATTAGAAAAAAAGTTAAGACAGTCAATAGAGTCACATCTTCAAGATGCCCAAAGTGGTTTCAGACCTGGGCACAGCGTACAAGACCACATCTTCACATTACAACAACTGGCGGAAAAACTATTAAAGAAAGACAGGAAGGCCTTCCTCTGCTTCATTGACTTAAGGAAAGCGTTTGACACCATCAAAAGAGACACCATATGGAAATGCCTAGAAAAGAAAAATGTAGATTTAGAACTAATAGAAGCCATTAAAAGTACATATGTAACAACCAATAATATAGTGAGAACGGGGAATTTGAGCTCTGAAACGTTTGTTACAAACGAAGGCGTGAGACAGGGAGGGCTAATTAGTCCTCTCCTTTTCATAACGGTTATGGACGAAATCATTAAAGAGTGCCAAGGAAAAATGAAAAAATTTTATATCGGCTATAAAAATCTGCAAAATATAAATCTGGAAATATGTGCCTTTGCCGATGACTTAGTGATATGTGCGGACTCAGAGAAAAAACTTCAAATAAATGTAGACATCTGGAAAGAAGTTCTGACCCAGTATAATTTACAACTCAATGTAGAGAAAACCAAAGTTTCCGTAATAGCAAATAAGGAAATAAAAGTAAACATAAGAATTGACAGTGCATATTTAGAACAAGTAAGTAACTACAAATATCTGGGTAGCTTCGTAAATACTCGAGGAACAATTGACCAGGAGTTAGACAATAGAATAGGATCGGCACATAAAGTCTACCAAGCGCTGTACAAAAACTTCTTACACATGAAGGAAGTAACCTGGAATACAAAGCTGCAGGTGTACAAAACGATTTACCTTCCTACACTATTGTATGGTGCGGAAACGTGGGTACTGACCAAAAGAGGAAAACAACGTCTCCAAGCGGCTGAGATGAAATTTCTAAGAGCAATAACGGGGAAGAAGAGAGAAGACAAAATAAGGAATGAAGTTATAAGAGAGGAACTTAAAGTGCGAGCGCTGGATGTAATCTTGGACAACCAAAAGCTAAAGTGGCTAGAACATATAATAAGAATGAACAGTGACAGGCAAGTGAAAAAAGTGTGGGAAGTGAAAGTGTGGGGCAAAAACAGAGTGGGAAGGCCTAGAAGGTCATGGAATGAAGGTGTAGGAGAAATATTAGACAAAAGAGGAATAACATGGAGCGAAGCATTAAATATGGCAGAAGACAGGAAACGATGGAGCCGATTTGTAAACCAAGGCAGCAACTAGATGAGCCAACTATCCTCGACACCTACGGGTACAAGAGGACCGGATTATGTATGATGTATGTATGTTACAACGATTTATTTTAACTATTTACAAAGCAACTGTTATTTTCGTTGCCCTTATTTATATCGCTGGGTGATTCATTCTGGAAGCGTCTCAAGCCTTCTGGCAACGCTGACGTGTCACGCGTATTAATCACCGAGGCCGCTGAGTCATCCGTCGCACCTGGCTCCAAGGTCGTTTCTCGAAGTTCTGGAATGTTCTGATGCAATCCGGCCCGAAGGTCGTTACACTTTCTGGAATGATCTGGAATGTTCTGACGCGATCCAGCCCGAAGGTCGTTACAACACTATTGACGGGTTGAATATTTCCGTGAAGCGGATTTATTATATCAAAGAAGAAACATTATTTGGTATGGGATGGGGTGATTCTGGTAATTACTGCATGGTTATGTTTTTCTAGAGCGTATTCCTATTGTTTTTAAGATTTTAACATCTTCTCAAAAAAGGCTGACTTTCTAGAAATTACATAATTTACTAGTCGGGTACCCGGGTCCTGAAAATATACCCGGGTCCTGAAAATATACCCGGGTTGACTATTACCCGGGTTGACCCGAGTACCCGGGCACCTGCTGACATCCCTAGTTGTAGGCATTGATTGTGTTAACAATAACGATTTGTGCAATGTTAATTGATCTGTAAATAGTGAATACAAATGTCATTGTAATATGAAATCTGCTCGTAAATACTTATTATAAAGAAATATTTATATCCAGATTTGGGTAGTATTCGAATACTCAGTAATTTGAATCCTATTGAAGCTACTTATCTGGTATTCGTATGCGAATACAATGACTGAGTATTCGTATTCAAGCAATTAATTTTTGTTACACCACATTCTAACTATTTAAAATGTGTTATTTGCTCTAAACAAAAGTTATTTACGCAAAGTTTAAGTCTTTTCCTAAAAATGCCTATAACCACCTAATCATCAGACAAAAGTGAGGTATTTTTCCTCTGAGGACTCATATTTCCACTACTTCAAAAGACTGTCTATTCATAAAGAATAAATAGGCGACAAGCAACATTCTTTTCACACTCGTTTTTTACATAGATTTGTGCTGCCCTCTCGTCAGAATCGCTTTCAATCACTATTGTGGTGTGCTTGCACAAGCTTGTGCAAACTTCAATTATATGAGAAAACCTTTTTCCCAATATTTCCACTCTATTGAAAGCTTTTGTGCAGTCAATAGAAGTCAGTCGTCGCTATTTGTTTAAGCATGAAAATAGCGTTGACACATGAAAGCCTTTACTCTTCTTCGAGGAAATTTTTTGCAATTACTTGCATCCTTGTGTTAATAACCTACATTTTTAACGTCCGTTCCTGTGATATTTCGCGCAAAAAATGTATTGTAATAATTTCACAGTATTTCATAACAATTTTAATAACTCCTAATATTTAAAACAATTTCTATAATTTCAAAATCATTTCATGATAATACATAAATGCTGCTCCAATAATTTCACAAGTATCATATGATAATGTGACAATTTAAATTAATAATGGACATTCATGTTTATAGAAATGTCAACAACATAATTCGACCTTACTTAGCAAGAAATTTATTTAAAAATTGAAAACTGCGCTTCTTTTCTTTAATTTTTAAATACTAATGATACTTTCATAGTAGAAGTATTGATATTTTTAAAATTTTCAACCTCGTATAACAAGTTGGGCTATTTAAAACTGGCAAGTTCTATAACGACAGTCTCAATTTTCTTATTTACACTATTTGTACAATAATACTTAAGTCGCATTTGTTATTGAAATTTAAATAATTACATTTTCAATATTACCACACGGGAACTCTTAATAGTTACTTGTCGTCAAACACAAATCTTTCCTAAAATAATAGTTAGCATTGAAGTACTCCATACAACAAATATAACGCCTGCCGCTTAGGCAACCAAACCCACAGCGCACGTTTGCAGCCTGCGTAGTAAGCAAATGCTTTCTCCTTTCCAGATGTGTTTATTTTGAAAATAACATACATCTTCTCATCGACGGACTTCTTTTAGCACTATAAAAACTGTTAGTAGGTCAATGCCCACATTTTTATCAAATACCTAAATGTAAACTTGGCACACTACGAGTAAATCATCTTTCAAAATAACATTGGCTGTGGTAATTATTAAGACATTAAATCATTTCCTGTTACACGCAAAGAGTAAAATCTAAAATCAGAGCAATGTGAAAAGTAGTTTGCATTCCAATATGACGAAACCTTACAGAGTCCATCAGCAAATCAATAATGTTGAATAACTTAGCTTTCTGTATATTGGAAATATGTCAATCACTTGTACATTCTAAAACTGAGGTTGAATTTTCAAGAAAAATAAATAATGCAAACATTAGATATGTTTTATGCAACTAAAACAAATCTTACATACATAGAAGCAGCCGTTTTGAAAAACAAATGTCTACAGTAGGTATTCTCCACTCGGTTCTCCAGATAAGGGTCTTACCTTCTTAAAAAAATTGAAGTATGTGAAATATTCTTCAAATTTGCTGATATATTCATCTACAATCAAAAGTGCATCCAAGAGAAGACCAGTGGAGGCTTAGCCTTCCAGAAAACAATGTTTATGGAGTGCAGCAGTGTGGGGTGATCCAGAAATTCATAGTGCAGTGAAGGAGTACAGCAAGATTTAGAATTAAAATAATGGTACTCAATTAAATAACAAAAATCGGTGGTCTCTTTATATCTTTGTTCACTATCTCCTCCGAAGATACTGGACGGATTAAGTTGTATGATAGTTTAAAATTTTGCTAATTGTTAGACTTAGATTGCAGGCCGGTTTTTATTTTCAAAAAAAGGTTCAATTCAATCGTTCAATACAGCATGTTATTCAACGAAGTGTGGTGGGTCAGTGGTTACAATGCTCGCCTGCCACGCGGGCGGCCCGGGTTCAATTCCCGGCCAATGCATCCTTTTTTTTAAATTTATGTTAATGAACTCTCTTAAATTAGCGAACCGAAGCGTAGCTCGGATGATTCAGTCAGTCTAGGAAAGTTTTGTAACATCTTTCAGGCTGAAGTACAAGCTATTAACGTATGCGCAAACATCAGCATAGAAAAGAAGCTGCTCAATCGAGACATACACATTCTCTCAGACAGTCAGGCAGCACTGAAAGCGCTAAAACGCTTTCAGTACTTCATCGAGACTGTCAAGGAATGCAAATTCAACTTCAAACCTTAAGCAGGAAAATACAGTAAAATTATGCTGGATCCCAGGTCACCAAGGTATTGAAGGAAACGAAAAGGCGGACAAGCTCGCAAAAGAAGCAGCCCGTAATGCAATTGACCCGGTCCAGAACCTGGTCCTAAGCATTTAGAAAAAACCAAGCCCCCGCTCAGCCATTAATGAATGGGTCAATACCGCACACCAACTAAGGTGGAGAAACTATAATAAAGCAACACACTGCAAAAGATTGCTAAAAACTCCGAATCCACAAACCACCAAAACCCTGTTGAGACTGAACAGAACTCGAATCAAGCAAGTAGTCAGTCTACTAACAGGCACTGGAGCATTCAGAGAATTTATGCACAGGATCAATATCTATAGAGATGAAACCTGTTTACAGACTATGCCAAGAGGATGATGAAACAGCTATCATATCCTCCTTTGAATGCCCCCCCCGCATTAGAGCGTAAAAAGACACCAACTCGATTGGAGCCTTAACTCTATTGACAACCACAAGCTAGTAGGGACATTGCAAGTCTAGTAAAAAGTACGGATGTCGGCCTGCTAACTTAAAAACTCCCGACAGTACAAAAAGCCCAAAGGGCTGACGTGCGCATGCCAGCAAAAGGCAGTCGTGGAATCTAATCTAATTCTAATCTTTGTTCACTATCTCCTCCGAAGATACTGGACGGATTAAGTTGTATGATAGCTTAAAATTTTGCTAATTGTTAGACTTAGATTGTAGGCCGGTTTTTATTTTCAAAAAAAGGTTCAATTAAATCGTTTAATTGGCGA
>CALNHX010013250.1:0-18817 GCA_940337035.1 Agriotes lineatus
GTTCATTTGAAGTGGATCACTTAAAGAAACTAGTTTCTACGAAATTTTTCTAACCAATTTATAGCAAAATGTAGTTTATATTGTAGCTAGTAATTGAGTTAACTATTGTCTTAAAAATATTAAGTAGCCACATGTAATTTTTAATTCATATCATTTTTAATAAGTACGCGAAAAGCCAACAATGCATAACTTGCAGTAAAGTTTAATTGACGTCGTGGCATTGTTTAAAGCGGTAATAATCGATAATTAATTAATAATTCATGCATTTTTATCAAAAAATACACAAAACACACCAAAATCTTCAAGTTTCTTCACTGCAAGTTTTGCATTGTTAACTTATCGGCTACTTATTAAAAGTGATTTTTTTTTTAAATTACGTGTGGTTACCTGATTCCTTTAAAACAATAGTTAATTCGCTTTCTAGTAATAATACAAACTACAATTTGTTATGAAAAAGTCGTCGAAACTAGTTTCTCTAAGTGATCCACTTCAAATGAACTGAGGTGTATTTATAATTAAAATATCATCCAGAAACCTTTGCAATATGCCTGTTCCATTCTATTTGTTCGGTGCGTCAAGTATAGTCCCGCATAGCTACTGTCATTGTAAAAAGTAACTGCCAATTTATTTTTAGTTATTTACATTACAAGCTGCGAAAGCTTACTTTTAGGTGTGAGGTGTTTTTGAATGGCCGAGGCGAAGCGTAAGCGTAGCCGAGGCTGTTTAAAAACTCCGAGCACCTGAAAGAGCTTACGCAGCGTGTAATGTATTAAACTTTTCATTCTCCCCTCGATATTTAATAAAATACAATGACTTTTGTGATTATAATAAAATTAGTAAGACAGGTGGCTTGCCGTTAACGTTACTTTGGTAACAATACAAAAGCATTATTTTATGACATTTGTCAAATATCATTGAATACTCTGTCATAATTTAACATGAATTTCATTAAAGAAGCTGCAAACATTGCGTGCAGAAGTTTGTTGCCGGACAAATCCAAAGGTCGGTACAATCAAGCTTACGAAAGTTTCATACCATGGTGTGCAACGAATGATGTTGACATTGTTGCTTTTTGTCGTCCAGGGCACGAAAGTTTTTCATACCTAGCAACCCATCACTTAGCATGTTTTACTTTCGCTTTCAATTGCCTTATCAAAATCGAAAATGGCACTTTCGTAGAGGGGAGAATGAAAACGTTAGTTCCTTGAAATTCAATAGAAGCATGACCTGTGCAAAATATTTCATGGGTTATTATGAAGCATTAAGCCTTTTCTCCACTGTAAAGTTCAATAACTGAGTTTGTGATTTGAATTCTGACTTTCCTCAGTATGAAATTTGCGTTTTATAGGAATTCTGTGTTAGAAATAAATATCACCAGAATATTGGCAGTTTTTACATTTTCTGTAAAAAAAGGTTTGCTTCGGTTTAGATCGGCGGCAGATTCTACATTTTTACTACTATTTTATTTTATATGTATTTTAATTAATATTTTCCGCATTCCTTGAAAGAGCGATTGTTTTTAGGTAAACTTTGCCGTCGATTTTCATGAAGTACATGTACGAAGTTAAAAAATCTGAATAAATTGAAGCCTAAATCATTTCATAAGCACAAATCGTAAATTCCTTCTTAATGTTGCAAACATTATTATCGCCTCTATGCTCTTATAATTCTTTCAATTATATCTGGAATTGTACTTCGTAGAGCGCCAATAGTGAAGGTCATCGGTTAAAGTTGCGACAGTCCTATTGCGATGTATCTAGTCCGATTTGAATTCTACAAATTGATAAACTAAGATTGGGTACCGTCTTGTACTATAATCAAGTACCTTGCTGAGAGGCAGCAGTCGAGTAATCTATTACGTAGCAAGCGCCTATAGAATCAATCGTTTCCTTCAAAACGAATTAGAACTAAAAAAAATACGTGGAAACTCCTTTAGGTTGATATCTGCATACCGACAAATGATATCAACCAAATTTTGAAGAACATAGTGAGCATAAGTCTGAGAGCCAACAAGCATCAAACCAAAATCCAGATGTGCCTATTGCTCGAGAGGAAGAACAAGGAGGTTTGTATTTGGCGCATTTTGGGTAAAATTAAAATAGCACTTTTCTATCCTATGTTAAATATCTTCATCCGTTAATTATTAAGTAAACGAAGATAATTTTTGGTTTCTTTGCTACTGTATTCTTCTTCGTCGTATGCCCTGCGAAAAACTATACGTTGGCGATCAGCTATTTTGTCTACTTGTCAAATTTAAAGATAGTTGCTGCAACGCTGATTTCACATCAATATTGGTTATTGGTTAAACGGCCTGTTCAAGGAATATAAACCAATTTTCAAAGGGCCCACATTTCAAAACTTTCGATTTGGTTTTAAGAGACATTAGCTTCAGCGGCGAATTTTCAGAACCGTAAATCAAAATAACCTAGCAAGTATTTTAATGGCACCCCTTTGTTCAGTTACAATATGACCGGATAGAATTAATTAGGCCATCATTAGGAAAAGTAGATAAGGTCAAACTGTGTTTACCCGAATTGACCTTGCCTTGGTTTATCAAAATTAAATCATGTTGTAGTGGTAGTTATATTACAATATAATATATATAATATATATATATATATATATATATATATATATATAATACAATACTCCATTTCAATTTTGAGCGAAGAGATAACATCATTATGGTAGCTGCTATGACTGTGTAATTTTAGTGTCTGATTTCCTGTTTGAAGATCTCATGATCTTGCGGGAATAATAGTGTGCAGTCTAACTTTGAAGCTGCCACGCTCCGGTCTATTTAGTTATTATATAATGATAAAATATAACAAAATGAACCACTCCAAGTTATTCGTATTAATTTTCATTATAATATGTTTAGTAACTTTCAACGTATTGTCTCAGCGCAAGGTGTTCAATGTAAGTCTCTTATTTGTAATTTTCAAAGCTACACATTTCTGTCCAGTTTCAGCAGAGTGATTACAAAATTCAGTTTGAACGGCTGGAGTTGGACCGTACTTCTGAAAAGTTCGTTAATTACGCGAAGATTATTACTTTTAAATACAATAGAACCTCCCCAGTCGTGAATGCAACATATAACTTTAAAGTCGCTTTTGGAAACAACCTTCAGGTATATAATATAAGTACTTCGATTTTTACGACTACTTTGTAACATTTGTAACTTTTAAGGTTTTAGTGCAAGCTTATAAATTCTTGAGTAATGAGTATCGACTGTTTCCAATGCGGTTTGAAGTTAACACTTGTGACTCTTTCCAAAACAATTTAATCGGCATCGCGGACATTTTCAAGTGTGGCAATTTTACTGGATGTCCCTTCAGAAAAGTAGGTACTGAATGACTTACTAAAACTTTCTAAAACACTAAATGGATGCTATTAGTAATATGTTACGAGTATGGTTTTACAGCATTTCCAAATTAATCAAAATAAAATTTGATTATCTATAAGTAACTCGAATGGACATGCATGGAAACTTATATGAATATTTCTATTGATAACATTAGTAATATCTTTTCTAGGAAACCAATTACCACTTCTGCAACTGGGCTATCAGTGAAAGTCATTTTCCTCCATTGCTCCCCGACGGAAGGTACAAAATAGAACTAAGCCTGTTATACAAAGGGGAACATGTTGCGACTGCATCTTTGTTTATAAACGTGTTTCGCCCAATTCGTATCTTATAACCGATTTGCTTATATTTCAACAAATTAATTTCAGTTTGAGTATAAAATATCCTAAGTTCTTAAAGTTGTATATTAAATAATGTGTGGGAATTAACACGAATACAGTACTACTACCAGAGGTGGACAAATAGGTTATGAAAGTAGTGCATGCATACACTAAAATAATTAAAAGTTGAAAATATTTATAATTTATAGAAGATGAAGATCTTCCAGTATATTTTCCTTGTACAGATACATTACAAAGATAAATTATAAGTAAATTTATAGTTAGTTACAGTTTAAATCTATACAGTACTAGCAAATAGATGATATATTGTTCAATTTAATTCAGCATTTGTGTTTCCCAGGTTGTATATGGAAGCATTTTAATTGTTTCACTGTACTCTTACTTAATAAATATTTTCAACTGTATATTGAAGAGTAATTAAGAAGACGCTCAAGTTTTTCTGGTAAAATCATGTGAAATTGACTTATTTCGCTCGCCAATCTGGGTCGCATTTCAAAACGAATACGTCAACCGCTTTTTGAAAATCAATTTATAAGAATGTTACAATAGCCCACATCCAGATGGAGTAGCTTTTTTCAACATTAAATGTTTATAAGTCCAACTATGAAAGTAACGGTAATCAGCTTACACTAATAGGAACATGCACTGCGAAATTTACCTAGAACAGGACAGGTGATGATGTAACTAGTTAGATGCATTCATCAAACTATAAATACTGTAATAACTTTGCGGGTGGCTACGACTAGGGTTATAATTTTAAAATTATGTAATTATATTTCTCTTATAACTTACTCTAACGTTATCCAAACGATCTAATCGCCAATTTTTTAGTATTATCATGTGGATTGTATTCAGTCTCACGATGAACAGATTTTTAATAATTTATTTAAAACGTCTTGTTTACGTTACTGGAAATGCAGAAACTTGGTTTTCTAAATATAATATTACAGTAGTGCATTTCAACCTACAAAGCGCAAAAGTGCAAAATTCAGCACTATATCAAACGGAAACAGAGGTCCTAACGTAAGCTTAGCCTAACATACCTACGTTTATATTTTTTGTATTTGAAACTTCGAAATTAACACCAGGTTTTAGGTCAATATCAAAAGTATTTGGGCACTTTTTAGTTTACACACCCACACACACCTGGTTTACGATTTTTGTATTTCGTTTAAATGTGGGAGTGTAAACTAAAATAATGTTTATGGTCAGCTTATTTAGTTTACACCCCACCTTTTTTTCTTTTTTGTTTTGAAACATTATGCTCTTACTTGCGAGGTTAGGTTAGATTAGGTACGTTGGCGTGTTGTGCCTGGTGTGCGCTCACGGCGGTAGGTTTCTTGGCTTGTTACATCCTCCTTGCAAATAGCAGAAGTTTATAAATGTGAATCATCTGTATTACTTAATCTTCAATAAAAAGTTTGGAGTGTAATAGTATATTATGTTATTAGAAGCAAAAGTTATATTTTATGTGGCGTGGCTGGACGGTTTATCTGCCGAGCTTGCGAGGCAGATACGTACAACCGAGCCACATAAAGATACTTTTGCTCCGAATAACATATAGCATTTTTTCTTCAAACGTTTATAAGAAAATCCGAAGAAAATTACTTTATCTGCAGCTGACGATAAAGTCGTCAGCGGCGGATAATATTATCTGCGGCATGGCAATAAAGTGACAGTTTAGCATCATCAATCCAGCAGTATAATGCCACATTGTACTGCCGTTTGAAGAAAAACTAATTTAGTTCAACATCGATTATTATTTTGTTTACACCCCCACATACAACTGGTTTTTGATTTTTCTATTTAGCTTAAATATGGGGGTGTAAACTACAAAAGTTCCAGTATTTGAAACAATTTTATATAAAAAAATATTTTCCGATCTTAAACCTCATATATCTAACACCCAGTACGGTCTCATCGCTCAACAGTTACCAATTTATACCCATGAAAGTAACTTGATATCTTTTGTAAATTATACAAGTGAGGCAATGGATGAGGGAGCACAAGTTGATACAATATATACTGATTTCGCCAAGGCTTTCGATAAAGTAAAACATGATTTATTAATAACGAAGCTCTACTCTGTTGGTTGTAGCGTACAGCTAACCACTCTATTGAAAAACTATTTGAAGGATAGGTTTCAGTGCGTTAAAATTAACGGAGGGTTGTCACATAGGTACTCTACTCCCTCGGGTGTACCACAGGGTAGCAACCTGGACCATTACTATTTCTGATCTTTATTAATGATTTGCCTAGCGTAATACAATACTCTAAAGCTCTACTATTCGCAGACGATCTGAAAATTTTTAAAAAAATTGACTCGCTAGATGATTGTAAATTATTGCAACAAGATATCTGTGCAATTTCAAGATGGAGTATGGAAAACGAATTGTTATTTAATATTAATAAATGTAAAATTATGTCATTTACTTTAAAGAACAATAAAATAACTGTCGATTACACAATTAACAACTCGATCTTAGAACGTGTTGAAAACATTAGAGACTTGGGCGTGATTTTCACCTCAACTTTGAGTTGGGATGAACATATTAAAATTCTTGTAAATATGTCATTGAAAAATCTTGGGTTCTTAATACGCACGACCTATGAATTTACAAGCATAAAACCAATACAGGTACTGTATAATGCTATAATACGTTCAAAATTAGAATTCGCGTCTAATGTTTGGAATCCGACTGCAGTAGTACACAAACAAAAAGTTGAAACAGTACAAAATAAATATATTAAGTATTTATGTTTTAAGAAATATAATCGTTATCCACTCTACCATGAATATCAAAATATGCGGGGTCAGTTTCGAATTTTCAGATTAAGCGATAGAAGGGAAATGGCGTCGATATTTTTCATACATAAGTTATTAAACAACAGAATGGACTGTCCCACATTGCTGCCCTTGATTAGGCTTTATATTCCTGCACTAAGGTGTAGACCTCGCCCATTCCTTTATTTGCCATATTGTAGAACCGAATTAAGAAAGAATTCACCTATAATTAATATGTCTTATATAACTAACAACATTTTAATAACGTCGGATATCAATATTTTTGAAATGTCATTCAAAACTTTTAAAAACCAAATACTGAAGTTGTATGATGCAGAAAATAACGTTGATGAGTGAGATTGCTTCAGCTCTGATTGACGGTATCTATTCCATTTTATTATTTATATATATATATATATATATATATATATATATATATATATATATATAAGCGTGGAATATTGTAAATTGGTAAACACAAACAATGTAATTGGGCATATGCCCGTTTTGTTTGTTAAATCTTAAATAAATTTATACATGAAATATCTAAATCCTTCGATAGTAATTTGCAAGTTGCTGTCATATACACAGATTTTTCCAAAGCCTTTGATAAGGTCCATCACTCCATCTTAATAAAGAAATTACACGATTTTGGATTTTCATTTAAATTACTTTTTTCTACGGTCACCTTTAAAAGTGACTATTAAGCGCTCACTGTCAATGCGAAAAGTTAGCGATTCACACATTTTTTTCCTAGTAACCATTTTAGCATCGCAACCACGTAAACAATGTCTTAATGAAATAATCGCGTCACTTCATTTTACTTTACGCATCGCCATGGCTAACCTAGTTATTAATTTAATTCGTCACTTTTCTGGAACTGGCTAAAATTATTGACAATTTCATCACGGTGCCTCCATCATCACAAAACAGATTTATTGAGTTTGTGAGTGTTTGTGAAGTTGAAGATGGAATCTGAAGGTAATTGCACCCCGCCTGAAGTATTTGAAGCGACCCAGACAGCAACCAACGAATGTTGTTGCCGGCCAAATCGCGCGGCCTTTATGAACGGCGGTACAACGACTTCATCAAGTGGGGTGTATCGAAATTTCAATTATTTAACAATTTTGTTATTTATTTAGGACCGTAGAAAAAATTTTGTATGTATTTCGAGTGTAATGAGCCATTTTGGTATTCGGATGCTTTTTCGCGCCTCGCTACCGCTCGGGACGAAACTCGCATCCTCATACCAAAATGGCTCTCTTTACACACTAAATACATAAATATCTATTACTTCTACATTCCTACCTTAAAAACAGGTGGCAGTGTGTAATTTACAAAAACTGTGTATCAAAAAAGGATGAAGCACCATCGGAAGTTCCTCGAGGTGCCAATTTGGGACCATTGTTATTTCTTTTATTTATCAATGACTTTCCAGCTGTCATCGATCACTCTGAACATTCTTTGTGTGCTGATGACTTAAAGCTTTGGAAGGTTGTGCACTCGCTAGAGTCCAGGGATGAGCAACTTTTTTTTACAAGGGGCAGCTACAAATTTAAAAATGTTGTGCGGGCCGCATGCCAGAAACTTATGATAATACAAATACTGATTGATGAACTCAAATTATCTCTTTATTTACAAAAAAATTACAGAAATAAAACACTCGATAATAGAAACACTATTAAAAAACGGCGAAAGTTATATGTGGAAAAAGAATATTTAATGAGAAATTTGACATTGCTTCTTTGCCATCAACTGGAGATGCACGACACAGCAACGCGCACGCAGATTTCTAGCCGCAATCATTTAATCTCGATCAGTGATCGCTTTTAATTATTTTCATTGCAGAAAATAATTGTTAGCAAACATAGGTGCCTCCAAAAAGTGTCATTATTTGCTTTGCATGTGCGTCTAATCCTGGGAACTTTTCTATATTAAATAATGGAAAAAAATGTATGTATGTATGTATGTATAATAATCGATAACCTCGTTTTAACTTTCGGTGTAGAGGCTGGTGCTCTATGTGCTTGCATCTGACGGTACAATGCTCAACTTGCCCCGGATTCGGGATACAAAGTTGGAGCGCGCCTTTTGTGCTTGCACAGCAACCATTGTGTGAGGTGTGTGTGTGTGTGTTATGTTGACCTTGTTACTCTATCTCTTAGGTCTGTGGTTCTGAGTAGAGCACAGTTAATTTGGTGCCCAACTGTGAATGGTCTCACCGAACCCGGTTCAAATCGCAAGGCTGAGGAAAATTCCGGCCCTAGCGGGATTCGAACCGAGGACTTGCTTAATGCAAGGTAAGGGCTTGCTTACCCATCTGCGCTACTCGGCTTCTTGGAAAAAAAATGTTAAAACTAAAAACGGTTTTCTCTCATGTAAATATTTTAAATCGCGATTCAAATGCCGATATTAATTTTTGAAAATGCTGGGCATATTTCCGGGTTTCTGAAGGAGTTTGCGGCACATATGCGTAGTGTCAAACGAAGCCGCCCGGCGTAACATTTCATACCCAGAAATGCCGATGCTTACATTTTATAAATGATGGCATCAGTGCCTATCTCTGATGTCGGCTTTATTTACAAAAATTAAGTTAACACGCCTAGGGTACACTGTAGGAATTTTTAGAAGTCAACATCTTTAGTAGTAGTAAAATCTTTGAAGGGCGTGTGGCGGGCCGTTTGCGGCGCGCGGGCCGCGTGTTGCTCATCCCTGCGGCTAGACCACCGTACCGCTTTGCAAAGTGACATGAATAAAATTTATAAATGGAGTGAACAAAATAATGTGTTCTTTAATGTTAATAAACGCTACACTCTGACGCTTACTAGAAAGAAGCCTTTATCCGATTTCCATATAGTATGAACCAAATTTTATTAAACGATAAAGATGAGATAGTTGATATTTTTGCAATCATTTATCTCCCCTAAATTTGACGAGCCGCTTGGTAAGCAAATCTAAGTTAAAGGTGAACAACACAAGTATATTAAAACTGCAAAGTTCTTGTACAAAAAACATGCGATCAATAACTTACTACCTCATTTCATAAAGTACGTTGGTAACCAGATATGAACTAAAGGTTTTATCAGTACCTATGTAGTTTTTGTTGGTTTGCATATCAAATAAATGCTTTTTTTGTTTTGCGCCATTAAATTGGAATATTATCCCATAGGCGTGTATGCATTTTTAGAGTAAAATTGTTTTGAATTTTAAGGAGGTTGGGGCGTTACGTACTTGACGAATAGAAAATTGTAAAAAAAATATATACTGTAGAAAAGTGCATTTAAAAACTCCCCTATAAATTTGAAGAAAATTGTCTCGTCAGAATAGGAGAAAATAAATCTTAAAATCGTGTAAAAATACATGGGCTCTTATGGGCGGAAACTTTCGGGACGGTTAAAAAAAAAAGTAAACGAAGAAATGTTGATGAAACACTTTGCACAACCAAATGCAATATTCTCCGAAGACACTGGTAAAATTTGAACTCGATTCACTCGCTGCATTTGTTGCATTAGTGAAAAATATATCGTTGTGCACTAAAAATGGCTCCGATCGGCCTGCCTGTCACTTTTATGCGGCAACGCTGCGAAGTCTCAGCTATCTCAGCGCTTCATGCGCAAGCGAAATACGTATGTCGGATTAATTGAATACTTGCTACTCCCCAAGAACAGCTTTAGAATTAACGTGGTATATTTTACGTCGAACATAGCGGTCAGAATAAGAGTAACCACTCGTTGGCACAGTACGAGCTGTCAAACAGACATGGCATCGAATTTTGAAGACACTTGCGAGACCACGGCGGCTTTCATTTTCTATGCACGATAACGACAAAATTTGGTGGCAGACAAGGCATTTCAAGTTTTTGGCTAACACCGGAATGTCAACGATTCTCCGGCCTTCTACTCCGTGCGACACGCTATCCTGCACTTTCGTCGTTGCCAAACTTCAGCCTTTAATTTATTCAATTCGAAACTACATTTTTTCTGTAAAAAATAGTTTCTCATTGCTATTACAGGTACAAAATCGTAAAAAATATTTAAAAACCATACATTCATCTTTACTATGTACTCAAAAATGAGAAAAACATTATACTTTATTTGTCTTTCTGAAGTTGGCAATGCCTGCCGTAGCATATGCATTTACCACAGGCCAACCCCCTTACGTCGCGTCCCGCACAGGATTGCACCAACCTCCTTAACTCAGTTTTGAGGGCGTTTTCGAACAAATTATAAATGGAAAAGTTGTTCAGTTTATCAAATTCTATTACTGGTGAAAATATTTGCACTCATTTCCATAGCACCCTATATATCTATTAATTTACATTTTTTACTTTGTTGTTAACGTATCTTACTCGGCTACTATAAACTTATAGTAGTCCCTGATATAATTTTACTAAAAATACTCCTATTAATAAGAATAGGTTCTACTTATAGAGTAACTTTTTATTTTTATTGTTGTGATAAGTACTACTTACTACAATGTTATACCTACTACTAATAATAATGGTGAGGCACTAACACCCCATGAAGGAGCTTGGCCTGCAAGGCGGAAGGTTAGAGCTTCCGTATCCTCGCTCTCACACCCGGCTGTCGCGTGTCAAATTCATGACATGTGGTGATGCGGTGAGCACCACGCATTAGACAACCGCATTATTACCCCTTGTTCTTTCGAACGCAGGTTCCCAATTATTTAAAGCGACTGGGTAGGCCGCCCGCCAGGCATCGATCTGGGATTTGAACTCCAGACTTCCGCGCCGCAGTCCGATGCTCTAACCATCAGAGCCACGCTGGCGCACCTACTACTAATAATTTTGTTAAATCTAATTTAGTGTATTATTTTTATTTGTCTTTCGAACTATGATTTGTGGCATCACATATTATTTTGTTAATTTCATCTTGTACGCTGTGACCTAATCTTAATTCATAATGTACCTACTGTTGGTCGCAGCAATCCCCACTTTTCTCATAAAAGCAATGTATAAGAAATCAGGCAACATGGAATTGTGTAGTTTATTTTTAAGTTAATAAATTGTCCTGTATTGCTATCTGAAATTAACTTTCATGTGGGTACTTTTCTCCAATTTCTAGGATATGTGGGTGTGCCAATAGTTATTGTGACTTTGTTAGTTTCTTTGGTATCTCTTTGCAAAGCTTTAAAGCAGCGCTTTTGAAACTTGGTGCTTAAATTGCTCTATGCAGCATGTTTACACTATCTATAGTTTTTGCATTATATTGTTAGTTGCCGTTAGACTTACATTACATTGGCATTATCATCATTTTTTTATTATTTAGTTTGATTGTAGTATGTTATAATGTTGCACAGTTTATTATATTTCACACATATACGTATTATCGCATGCTATTATATTATATTATCATACCCTTATAATAAAGCAGAAAATGCCCAAGGTCAAACATTTATGCGCGTGGTCTATGTGTAGTTACCATTTTGGGCGTGGTCTTGATATTAGCACCGTTGCCAGACCTGGTACAATTCTACGAATCTGGTACATTCTGAAACCGTTTCCTACAAAAGTACATTTTTAAAACGGGCATGCATTCAGTCTGGCAACCCTGCATATTCTGACCCGAGTGGTGCCGAGCTGCCGATGCCATCGGTGACGTAACCGATCTTTGCCGTTTATGTTTGAAAGTGTGGTTAAAGTTTACATTTATTATTTTCACGGAAAGACCAAATTGAAGGACGCACTTTTTCATCGTATGTACTTCACACTTCATCTAAATTGCTGGCGGAAGGCAGTAAGAAACAATATTACAACTGTCATCGCTCTGTAAACTTTTTGTGTGTTCTAGGCAAAGGTGTAACTTATGAGCACATATTAAATGATATTCGTGATGCTGGCTTGACGAAAGAGGAATCACAACAAATCCTACTTTTATAGAAGAAAGACTTGCACAATATCGCAAGAGATTTTCGTATAGATTATAGTTCAAAACGCCACCGTAACGATGCAATAATCGTAAAATTGTGGGTTGAAGATATGAAAAATCTAGGTGATGAGTATCCAGTATTGTTATATAAAGAACAAGGTGTTGGTTTTATTCAAAAGGCCATCCATTATATTTTTTTCTTCAACAATTGTTGGTTTATTAAATTTTGATACGTCTTTAATTTGCTTCCATTTTGTTGTAACCAAATTGTAGCAACTGTTGAATTTGAAAAGACGTCATTATTATCAAGCAAAATCGTTGATATCAAGAAGCCCTAAATCACTTTCAACACCTTGTTCTTTATACCGGGTGGCCATAAATACCTGATATCACATTACCTTTGGAATCAACACCGCTTTATTAAAGCGATGAATACAACTAAACTAAATGTCATTAATGTCATGACTAAAGCTGATAATTATATGCACTCAAAAGTACGAAAATATGTGCATATATATGCATACATTTTGTTCAGTATATGCACCCAAAGTTATAATATATGCACATAATATGCTCTAATTTTTTGAAAATAAGTAGGAGTATTCTAAATAATGTCAAAATTTTAATTATTTTGTATGAGTATATTTATTTCTCTAACTTTTATTCAAATATGTCATTCATTTTAATGTTTGACTATATAAACATGGACTGCCAACACCAACTTCACGTTGTAAGCAACATAAAAATGAGATTTCCCCTAACCCCACCAGACTATTATTCACGCAACACTCTTGAAATTGATTTTGTGTTGGGCGATGCCTTATACACTGCTTCTATCGGAAAAATAGGGGTTGCTGGCAGTCTATGTTTATATAGTCAAAGATTTTAACAGGGACTTTCCTTTTCCTCTGCTCATTTCGATACGCACACTGCACTTCAACGGCAGAAAGTGAAAGTATATATCTTAGTTGTACATAAAAAATTTGTTAATAAACTTAATAAAATAGTAAATTTTACAAAAAAAAATCAAAAGTTTTTCATACATTACAAATTATTGCTAAATATAACCAAATATGCAAAATTCATGAAATATGCTCAAAAACCTATAAATATGCAAAATATGCAAAATGAAACTTGGCTTAAACGATTTGTTTTCACATAATTAGTATACATATGAAAAAGTTTTGCCGGCATGTCAAGTATACAAAATATGCATTTGCCATATAATATCAGCTTTAGTAATAACCTTGCTACGACTAGGGTTATAATTTTAAAATTATGTAATTAACTTTCTCTTATAACTTACTCTAATGTCCTCTAAACGATCTGACTCTCCAATTCTTTAGTATTACCGTGTGGACTGTATTTAGTGTTACGATGAACAGATTTTTAATAATTTATGTATAACGTCTTGTTTACGTTACTGAGAATGCAGAAACTTGGTTTTCTAAATATAATATTGCAGTATTGCATTTCAACCTACAAAGCGCAGAAGTGCAAACTCGTCACTGTATCAATCGGATACAGCAGTGTTAACGTAAGCTTAACATAACATACCTACGTTTATAATTTTTGACTAATATATGTTCTTTGTTCGGTGACCTAAGTGTATACATGGGAATTGAAACGTCGAAATTAAAACCAGGTTTTTGGTCAATCTCGACTTATAGCAATCCACAAAATTAAAAGATAGATAGCAACAAAGCTGGGGCAGGCAGAGAAAGCAAATACTGAAGACAACCTAACAGGTCAGAATAGTTTTAATCAAAGAATATAGATAGGGGAAGAAGGACAGCCTTATGGGTTATTAGCGTATTATTTAAAAGCTCCTCAGTTCTTGCCTGGCCCTCAAGCAGCCGCCGCCAGTACTAATGAACTCGTTCACGGCTACGGTCGGGGACGCATTTACAGACCCCTGTCGCATTTTTCCCAAGAACGCGTCTCAACGTTGCCAGATTGCAAGGAAGTTACAGTTACAAATTACATAAGAGGTTTCTAATATAATTTCAACAAAAAGTTCACCGATGAGCGCAAGATTATACGGAATACGGATTGTCCCCACTTTATTCTCACAAAATTCTATAATGAATATAGAATTAGCTATGTACAAATAATGAAAAAAAAAACATTAATAAACAATATACGGATTTTATTTAAAAATTTTAATACGAGAGGAAATTATTGTTCAAGTAATGTTGACGATTAATATAGTTTACAGTGATCTATTTTAAAAAGCAAATAAAAACAAAAATAATATTGTATCTATATTCTTTGGTTTTAATGTAGTTTACCGCCTACCCTCAAATATTAAACGGAAGGCCAGTGATAAAAGTACAATCTTCGAGAAACAGCCTAGCAGCGGAATTAAATAGGCAACCCAAATCACGGATAGCTCGTCTGCAAAGTAACATAAACTACAGGCTGGCAACCGCACTGAAATACTAAAACTGGCTTTAAATACTAGCGCCCTTAGGAGTATAAGAGAAAAGCAGTGGACGAATTAGAAACCCTCCATAAAAGTAAAAAAAAAGCCAGATCGCCAGATAAGCCGACAAAATTAGCAATAGTATGCCCTTATTGTTTTGCAGGATTATCTGCAGCTGCCGCAGGAGTATTTGGTGTAGCTAAAGCTGCCATAAAACCAGTATGTCTGCAGTGCTCTAAACCGAAATGCTACAACTGTATGACGAGTAATATTTAGATTATTTAGAACATACAGGTTTTCGTATTTTATTATTGTTTTACACAAATGTGTTCTTATACAATATAGTTGTTTAATGTAATTGTGCATGTATTGATTTTCCTGAAAAAACAGTATCTTAGACGACACTTTTTCCGGTAAAAAATCTCAAAATGTGTAATATTAAGCAGACAACAAATTGTTTACAATAGAATTTGGAAGAGAATCTGTTATTTTAATCTGCTTCTGATGTTACTGTTTCTATTTATAAGAATTATTATGTTTAGGTTTTAGATTAACCAAATTAGTGTATTAATCATAATCATAACAATGTAAATTTGTGAAAATAAATATGTAAAAAGAAGCGGCCTTTTCTGAAGTTTCAACCCCATACCTCGTTTCGTTTTTGAGATATTCTGTTCACACACACACAGACACACACACACACACACACACACACACAGACAGACCAATTAAAAAAATATGTTTTTTGGGTTCAGGAGACTCTGAAACTTGAAGATCTGTTGAAAACTCAATTTCGAATTTTTGGGGTGAATCCAATACTTCCTTTATTGTAAAATGAAGTAATAAAAAGCGGTTGACGTATTCGTTTCGAAATGCGACAAAGAACGGCGAGCGAAATAAATCAATTTCACATGCTTTTACCAGAAAACCTCGAGCGCCTTCTTAATTACTCTTCAATATACAGTTGAAAATATTTATTAAGTAAGAATACAGTGAAACCATTAAAATGCTTCCATATACAACCTGGAAAACACAAATGCTGAATTAAATTGAACAATATATATCATCTATTTGCTAGTACTGTATAGATTCAAACTATAACTAACTATAAATTTACTTAGAATTTATCTTTGTAATGTATCTGTACAAGGAAAAATATACTGAAAGATCTTCACCTTCTATAAATTATAAATATTTTCAACTTTTAATTATTTTAGTGTATGCATGCACTACTTTTATAACCTATTTGTCCACCTCTGGTAGTAGTACTGTATTCGTGTTAACTCCCACACATTATTTAATATACAACTTTAAGAACTTAGGATATTTTATACTCAAACTGAAATTAATTTGTTGAAATATAAGCAAATCAATTATAAGATACGAATTGGGCGAAACACGTTTATAAACAAAGATGCAGTCGCAACATGTTCCCCTTTGTATAACAGGCTTAGTTCTATTTTGTACCTTCCGTCAGGGAGAAAAGGAGGAAAATGACTTTCACTGATAGCCCACTTGCAGAAGTGGTAAGTGGTTTCCTACAAAAGATATTACTAATGTTACTAATAGAAATATTCATATAAGTTTCCATGCGAGTCCATTCGAGTTACTTATAGATAACCAAATTTTATTTTGATTAATTTGGAAATCCATTTAGTGTTTTAGAAAGTTTTAGTAAGTCATTCAGTACCTACTTTTCTGAAGGGACATCCAGTAAAATTGCCACACTTGAAAATGTCCGCGATGCCGATTAAATTGTTTTGAAAAGAGTCACAAGTGTTAACTTCAAACCGCATTGGAAACAGTCGATACTCATTACTCAAGAATTTATAAGCTTGCACTAAAACCTTAAAAGTTACAAATGTTACAAAGTAGTCGTAAAAATCGAAGTACTTATATTATATACCTGAAGGTTGTTTCCAAAAGCGACTTTAAAGTTATATGTTGCATTCACGACTGGGGAGGTTCTATTGTATTTAAAAGTAACAATCTTCGCGTAATTAACGTACTTTTCAGAAGTTCGGTCCAATTCCAGCCGTTCAAACTGAATTTTGTAATCACTCTGCTGAAACTGGACAGAAATGTGTAGCTTCGAAAATTACAAATAAAATACTTACATTGAACACCTTGCGTTGAGACAATACGTTGAAAGTTACTAGACATATTATAATGAAAATTAATACCAATAACTTGAACTGGTTCATTTTGTTATATTTTATCATTATATAATAACTAAATACACCGAAGAGCGGCAGCTTCAAAGTTGGACCGCCCACTATTATTCCAGCAAGACCATGAGATCTTCAAAGAGGAAATCAGACAATAAAATTACACAGTCATAGCAGCTACCATAATGATGTTATCTCTTCGCTCAAAATTGGAGTTTTTAATTGCTTGCTATTATATTTCTAATATACCTACCATTACAACACGATTTAATTTTGATAAAACAAGGCAAGGCCAATTCGGGTAAACACAGCTCGACCTTACCTACTTTTCATAATGATGGTCCAATTCTATCCGGTCAAATTCAAACTGAACAAAGGAGTGTCATTGTCATTTCCCTTAACACCGAATCGAAACTTTGAAATATGGGCCCTTTGAAAATTGGTTTATATTTCTTGAACAGGCCGTTTAACCAATAACCAATATTGATGTGAAATCAGCGTTGCAGCAACTATCTTTAAATTTGACACGTAGACAAAACAGCTCATCGCCAACGTATAGTTTTTCGCAGGACAACGACGAAAAAGAATACAGTAGCAAAGAAACAGAAAATTATCTTCGTTTACTTAATAATTATTGGATGAAGATATTTAACATACGATAGAAAAGTGCTATTTTAATTTTACCCAAAATGAGCCAAATATAAATTTTCAAGTATTCGGAAATTTTGGAGCTTAAAAGACATCCTAAATTGCCTAGCCATTAGCAACCTCCTTGTTCTTACGCTCGAGCAATAGGCACATCTGGATTTTGGTTTGCTGATTGTTGGCTCTCTTTGTTGACTTATGCTCACTATGTTCTTCAAAATTTTGTTGATATCATTTGTGAGTATCCAGATAACAATCTAAGGGAGTTTCCACATATTTTTTTAGTTCTAATGCGTTTTGAAGAAACTGATTGATTCTATAGGCGCTTGCTACGTAATCGATTACTCGACTTCTACCTCGCAGCAAGGTATTTGATTATAGTACAAGAAGTTTTCCAATTTGTAGAATTCCAATTCGACTAGATAATCGCAATAGGACTGTCGCAACTTTAACCGATGACCTTCACGATTGGGACTCCACGAATTAGAATTCCAGATATAATTGAAACGACTATGAGAGTTGTTACTTGCTAAAAGTAATTTGTGCTAATGTTAGTAGTTTACGGTATATATAGTCGTGAATAAACGATCAAGTGGGAAAACGCGGTGAAAGCTTATAAAAATTAGTATCAGAGTTGCAAGGTTTGTTAAAAAATAAAAGAGGGTAGAAATTGGATAACAGATTTTGTTTTCAAAAACGAGTGACAGCATTTAATTGTGCGAAAGGTTTTCGTGGAAATCAATGTAAAACTCGTAATTTCTCGTGATTTCGGTTATAGTATTTTGATACTGGCCGACCGCGCTTGAAGCGGATATTGAGAATGAGGTGTCACTTTCCGTCGAACGGAGAATCCGAAGTCAATTATGACGATATAGGAACCACGCAAAACATTGCATAGTTTATTGCCTGTTAAGTACAGGGTATGTATAGTTATTTTGCATCTATCTCAGTCTATTTCGTAATTCAATATTATAGCAACAAGTATTAGGCGGAAAACTTATGGGAAGCTCGTCTTCTGAAATTCGTCACGCAGTTTTGGTGACAGCCGGCGATTGATGACTGTCAGGCTGACGGTTGTAGGAAAGGACTAACCAGCGATGCGGGGTTAGTGGATATCTAGAGCTTCTTAGGGCTGGTCATCGCTAATACAAGTATAACAACAAAACAGATAAGTGAATTAACTATAATCTGATGATAT
>CALNHX010013251.1:0-18813 GCA_940337035.1 Agriotes lineatus
TTGGGGGTCGAGTAGGAAATGCCATGTTGGGCTGGATTGGTTCTGCCACTCTTCTATCCACTCATTACTACCATTGAAACCCTGATTAATGAGCTGTTGGGCTGTTTTCACCGGGGGTTTTCTGGACCTAAGCCTGCCAAATGTAATTAGGTCTTGGTGAATGGGAAGAGCTGGGTTTCCAGAGATTTTCTTGAATTCCCGGACGATTCATTTTTATTGAATTCTTAAAGGTCTTTAGAAGACGAAGCCGCACATTTCGCGTCGCCGTCTCGGCTCCGCCACTTCGGCACGGCCATCTCGGCGCGGGGCTAGCTCGGCGCCGGGTCAACTAGGCGCTAGCCGATTAGGCGCTGGGCCATCTCGGCGCAGAATTGGTTTAGAAAAATAAACAGTAACCACAACAGACTCGGCATCAAATGGGAATCATTTTTATTTTTGCTTTTCAAAACTGCTTTTTACGGCAATAACTTTAGCCCGTATTAGATATATTGAGCGATTTTTACTTAATGAGAAAATGGAGTTTTTCGACATTATGTAAATCCAAAAAGTGCTATTTTTCGGAAATTAAACAGGATTTCAATGAAATTTTTTATTGTTTATTAATTTTAGTTGACTGAACAATCTCAAGGCCAGAAAACAACTCTTTTTCGTAAAATTTGTTTCTACCTTGGCTAGTATTATTTTAAAAATATATATAATATTACTGATAACGGAGTCACGTGACAATTTTGGTTTGGCCCATTTGTAATCACGTTTCAAGCATCTATGGTCGCCAGTGTTTGATTTTCCATGAAACTTTAAATAAAAAAAATCCATTTGATGCCAGCTTATTGGCGATCACTGTGTTTATTATTTGTTTATAATGATTTTCTTAAGTAGTGCACAGTAGTTTGCTCACTTGAATTCGGCGCCGAGATGGCCCTGCGTCGATTTGGCTGGCGCCGAGATGACAACGCGTCGAGTTGTTCCGGCGCCGAGTTGGTCTGGCGCCGAGATGGCGAAACGAAAGTGGCGGCGCCGAGATGTTCTAGACCCTTTAGAAGAACTCTAATCGAGATAAATATTTCATTCACAAGATTACAAGTAACAAAAAAGCGTATGCTCCATTATTCGTAAACCTCTAATTATTACCCTCTTGTCAAGTGACCACCAAAATGCAGTTACCATCTATCAGCCCATCCAAGTTTGCTAAGTTTCTTTGTAAAACGGGAATTTTATTCCATCTAGAAATATATAAAAAATGGAGCTTCTTTGGAATGCCACCGTGTACTGTCACTTTTAACTAAAAGGCACAAAGATATCTATGTATTTATTTTTTATTTTTAGGGAGGTTTTTATAATTAATTTATCCACACCTCAACCGGTTTCGCTCTACTACATTCCTAAGGATAATATTTGTAAATTACCGTAAACGTTGTCCCGTAAAAATGAAAGGGACGTGTACAACGTAATTTAATCATATTAAATTATCTCGCTATTGTTTAATTAAATTATGTCACTATAATTTTCTGCCAGTAATTTTTTACTAATGTTCATTGTATTTTCTAAATGGTAGGAAATATTTACCGTCGAATTCCAAAATCCTATGGTGTCGTTGATTTACGTATGCATGACACATAATCATTTTCGATGTTGACTAACGCTACGATCTATTTGATTGAGCTTAGGCCCGCTTGTGCAAATACGTATTTATGATGGTTTAACAAGGCAAGTGGTTGCCAACCATTTTTATGTAAATTAAAAGAATACTATAGTTAGCAGGCTACAATTATAGATATTAACGATACAAGTTTGATTATGAGTATCTTGACGAAACGACTCTCGTTAGGTGCCATAAGCAAACTTGTATTGTTCAATATTTTATCTTCATCAACAAATTCTGGTTCAATGTATTTTTTATATAGCAAGAGTGCGGTAATATTCATAACCGCACGGAGTGCGGTAATGAAGCTCTTAACGATGCTTAAATTAACTTGGTTAATAGTCTATAACAACACCCATGAAGGTACAATTATTAAAGTACTGTAGTTTGGAAACGACGCTGTACCCTGTAACTTACCTACAGCACTCATCCCGCTTCTTCGAACATGGCCTCTTACCGTTATTGGTATTACATTGCGTCAAAGAACCTACATTTTCAGAACATTTCCGGTGGGATGTTATTTTCAGTCAGTGGCGGACCTCTATTTCCGTAGCTTGGGTACCCTCCTGATGTCTTGCGTGTGTGGAGATTAACAATGGATTATTTATTGGTGTCTCGGCATTTGCAACTGTGCCCGACGAGAGAACTGCTTATTTTGGTGCGTTGTTGAATCTTCCGACTCTGGAGAAAGCTTTCCTGGCTAAATCCTCCATTAAATTAGCGGCTGATGGCCACCAAGATAATAACAAGAATGTGTCCTTTTATCTATCGTTATTTTGACTGCTGCGAGTGAGCTGCTGTTATTTCGACTTGCGACCCCCTCCCTGTTCCCACTAGCTAGTCGACCAACATTTAAGTTTGCGGTTTTTCCTAAACGAATATTTCTCTGCCTCACGGTATAAGATAACGGAAGTAATACTTCTCAAAGAATGAAAAGAAAAGGTGAAAGCAGAAAGATACCATGCATGGTAAGTAGATGGTATTGCCAAATGATGCGTTATCATTTGTTAATAATTAAAATTTATAATTAAGAAAAAGAGTGTGTAATTTGCATATACGCATTCCTTCAAGTATCCTCAAAAAAAAATCAAAAACTTATAAATCCGGGAAATGCCCATACTGTGGGATATTTCCGAAAAGCGAAATATCTCTATGAAAAAGTTGGCCTTACGCAAAATGCTATCAGTATCTTCACAATTCCTTATCTAGCTCACTATTGCATTACGAGATGGAACTACCTGACCTCTATCAACATTAACATGTCGACGAAACATTCGTTGTGGCGTGATTATTGATCTACTTTCGTAATAAAGAAGAATATCATTTGTACGAAGATCAGCCGTGAAGTGGTTCATGTTTGCCGATATTACGTCAAAACTGTATTATTATTATGACATTTCAGAATATAATAGTATATTGCAATACAAGTGTGGAAAGAACGCCATTGGAAAACGCATGTGAAGGATGGAACAAGAGTGTTAACGAGTGCTGCATTCACATAAGTTTTCCAATTATCCATACGTGTGTTATATACTATTATTCCTACGACGGCATCCGATTCCCTAAAAAAATATAATTTTTCAATTTGACATGTCAAACAAATTGAAATTTGTGAAAAAAAGCATTGGTCACTTTTAGCCAATCTTAAGACTATCACTTAACATTAGAGTGCAGAAAGTATTGATATAAGAGTGCAGCAAATGGCCACTTTCTATATGCAAATTCGTATAGAAAATGTTTTCTTTCCGTACCAAAGTAGAAAAATATAATTTGAAGCCTCCTCACATGTAAACAATACATTCATAAACAGTTGACGTCCACCATAACCACGATTTTACAGCTTATCAGTATTTTTACACATCCCTGTGAGGTAAAATGACTAGAGAATTCTTAGATCTCACAGACCTTTAAACAAAAAAATACTTTGTAGCATTAAAGGGTATTTGCAAAAACTTAATTAAGTACTTCCTCGTTTAGTTAAGTTTGATAGAAACAAAGAAAACTTATTTTTGACGTAACTACAGAATTTACTGAAGGCAGTTTGCTTGATGGCAACGGTGGTTAATGTTAAAAAATATATGTCGGCCAAAAATGTAATACAATACTATGTGCAGTAAGCATTTTACAGCGTTCGATTTTAGTAAAGCACTCCGCTTCGCATCGTGCTTCAAAAATATAACCTCGCGCGGTAAAATACAGCCTACTCGTAATGTAAGTACTTATTTTAGCAGGGTAATATTCATGTAGGAGTCGTCAGTCGGCTGTGGGCCACCTTGCATTTTTTATTACTATTATTGCTAGTTGTTAACCCTAGAACTCTTTGATCCTCGTATTTAGGCTTCCGAGTATTTCCATGTAAGGACACTAGAAGCCCACACATATATTTTTGATTAAATTGTATATCTATCTCTTCTATATACAAGGTGTGTATAAATTAGTGTTAAAACTTAAAGTAGTATTATACTTTGGGGAGTTTTGAGACGAAAACGTGAATACAAGGTGTTGGATTGGTCTTCATTCGCCCTCACGTGCTATAGAGAGAAACATTTTTCATTCAGGTGAAGTACACTTTCTGTTCAACATATGTACATAAAAATATAATTAAGAAAAGTGGCAGTTTAATCACTAATTGCAACTTATCTTACTAAGGTTTTATTTGAACCAAAATTTCACTATAAAAGGTAATAATACAGAACCATGAACGATCTACAAGCATACTGTACAAATGAGTTAAGGAATATTACAATATTGCCTTAATAAGGCATTCGGTATACCAATATTTGGTATTGCATATGATAATGAACTATATCTCTACATTCAAAGTCGTTTAGTGACACTTTAAAACATAGCAATCATTACCGCATAGAAACGGCTTTTAATTTGGAAATTATGTTTTTTTTTCTGAAATCGTTCATATTTTGACAATTACTGACACGTTTTGCATAAGGAATATAAACTTTTCCTGGCTAAATACAGTAAGAGCCATACTACTATGAAAATATTTTTTACAGAAAAATACGTAGAAATATATGTCATAATTATATGTTATTTTCGACAGAAATAAAGTTATTAACATTAACCTGACAATTCTCCACGGAAACAACAGAAGCAGAATCTATTTAACGTACTTTCATTGTAATTGTAAATGTTGACCATTATATTTTAAATTATTACAAAAATCGTCCTTTTTAAATTTTTATAAGGCGATTTTGAGAAAACAACATGGAATATAGATCAAGAAAGTGTTTTTACCTGATTCGACGGTTAAGTACTCGGCCGCAATCGACCTCGTACTTCAAATGCCTTCGCGTCAGTAAAGCATCACTTTCATTACGTTTGTGTAATACACTATTTACAGGTACAAATATTAAAAATCATCATCATCATATCCATTTCTGGATGTACGCCTCCCCTTGAAGTCGCTATGTTATGCGGTTCGTGGCAGCACCCATCCATTCATTTCCTGCTGTTTTCCCTATATCATCTCTCCACCGGGCTCGGGGTCTTCCTCGATTTCGTTTTCCTGTTCTGAGTCGCCATTCTGTCACCCTTCTACTCCACATATCGTCTACCCTCCTTGCCTGCTGCCCGGCCCATTGCCATTTTAAATGTGATATGCGTTCTGCTACATCGATCGAACTGGTTCAGTTCCTGTTCTGTAACCGTATACCCAACTTTGCCCTTTGCATTTATCTTTTTGCTGTTTTAATCCTTTGGATGTTGGTTTTCGTCAATATCCAGGTTTCTGAAGCGTAAATGAATGTTGGGAGTATACATTGGTTAAACAGTCCTTCTGAGATATTGGCGGATTTTTGATTTGAACACTCGGATTAGCTTTCTATGCCGTCCATGCCAATGTTATCCTTCTATCTATTTTGGCTTTTTGTGTTAATATTAAAAATACAATTGTTTAAATGCTCCATGCTATGAGACGGTGCCGAGAGTAGACGTGCCTCGCGTGTCGGCTTCCTAAACTGTTAATTTAATGGTTAATTATACATCCTTACCTTAAAATTAAGTAATAGTTAAATGATCAAGTTGAGCATTTACTTAGTACATTGAATTTCAAGTTACACTGAAAGTGCAAGTTGGATGAAGTAATCACAATGCTGCCAGAGCGGATAACGAGGAACTTCAAGCAATAATCAGCTATCGATACTCTTTTCAACGATTCGAGGTATGTAAAATGTTCTTTGCTTTGTCTGCTTATGCTTGTACTTCTACCTTATTTTTTAAATTGGTGTTATCTGGCTCATTTGAATTAAAGAAAATTTGTTTATGATATTGTTTCTATTATTACAATTATAATTGGAAACGTGGACAACGCTAAGAACAATACACTATTTACTCTTTTGCATTAGGTTATTGAAACATTCTATACTAAATGTTATGTGCTTACTTTGTATGAATGATGCATTTAATTTAAATAATATCCAGATATCTAATTTATATCATGTGATATAACAGTTGTATGTTTTAACTGGTGGGGTTGTAAAGGGCAACAAGAGGGTTGTTTATATTGAGGAGTAAAAAATAACTTGAATTGATAATACACGAGAAATAGTCAGGTTAAGGGTTAAATTCCCATTAACTGTGAAGAATAATAATTGATGATTCGATACGTAGTAGCAATATAGTATTCTCTACCATCGAATTTGACTTTAAGTCACAAATATTATTCAAATATAAAATTCAAGATTGTTTGATTCCATTTAAAGTGATATATTACTACGAAGCCAGTAAAACCAGTGAAAGTGAGTGTTGTGGTATGCTGTTGAAATGGCTATCCACATAAAAGAGCTACAACGAGCTTTGATTTGGTCGGGAACAACCCAAGGAGGTGTTTTCTGACTAGAATGTATCCATTTAGGAGCTGAGATAGAGTATTCACGTACAAGATAGACAGTCAGAAGGTTAGTGCCCATTTCTAACGAAATATGAAGAAGTAACATAGCAAGTTTGGTGAGGTAAATTCATAATTGTAATTATATATAGAAATTAATTTAGAAGAATTAATTTTCTAAACTTAATAGTGATTCGAATACTCGACGTTTTTCGACCATTATATTTTGAAATTTACTTCTTGGAATTAGGTTATTGTTAGAAATTTTATTTAGATCAAGTGTGCACATATTTAATATTCGATTAAGTGGTTTTTGACAATAAGTATTTTATTTTGAAATGTCAGATCAAACTTCAATGTGCTACTAACAAACTGAAAGTATGAATTGAATTTTGTGAAGTACCTGAAACGTATATTTGATTCATAAAGGCAAATAGTTATTATATTTTAAAAGTAATTCAGTCTTTAGCTACAAAGGAAAGTTGTTAGTTGAAGATTAATCCATTCAGCTGGGGATTTATGGTTCCCTTTGCTTGTAATACTGACTAGTCGAGGATTTAAAAAACAATAATCACATGACATAGTTTTAAATGTCAAACTGATTTTTGAGATACGTCAAATCCTATTTATTGTACGTATTAAGAAGTAATGTGCTTCTTTTTGAAAATTAGAAAAAGGTTATATTTAATTTGGTATGTAGATAATAGTGCTCCAAAGAGAGAAATATTACATTTTAACTTACAATTTTGGGTTTGATATTAATTGTAAGAACACCTCGAGAAGGAGTCATATTACAAATGTTGGCTCGAAAAGTGGGGCTAGATATACCGATGGAGCCACAATTATATATAACAGCAATGAGATAACATAAACAAGAAAATAACACGTATTGCTTGAGTAAGAAAGAGATAAACATAGTAGTAAATATTCATTCGGGTAGGCATGACGCTTATTTTAATTATGACATAAGTCAACTCAATATGCCAACTAAAATAATTTTATTGTATGGTCATCTCTTTCGTACTCAAGCATTCTATTTTGTTCTTCATGTCATCGTATTGCTGTTATATATAATTAAGGCCCCATCCGTATAACAAGGCTACTGATATTTGCATGTGAAGTCCTTTTGCGTAGTAACAGGTTTACAGCACTTTAAACTTATAAACACTGCTAATACAGAGCAACTAACCGACATTATAATTCAGACCAATTATAACCTGCAAATCAAAAATTTATTTCGATAATGATGCAGTAAGCACCGAAAGTACTTACAATTTACAGCTCAAAAATTGTTTTCAATAATCATACATCACGCAACTAGACGAAAATAAAATTTAGAGCAATTAAAACCTGATGCAGTTTGAAAATTTACTTAGTAGTAACACATTCAGCAATAATATGAAATTAAATTAACACCCACCTCTAAACTAGAGCTCAAGAATTGTTTTCGATGATAATAACACATTAAGCAGCAAGACGATATTAAAATGCAGAACAATTATAAACTACTCTCAAAATTGGACAATAAGATGAAATTAGCATAAGGCCAAGCAATAAACTACAGACGAAATTGAAATGCCAACCAATAACTGCAGTCAATATTGCCCAACAAGATGAAATTATCGAACAACCAACTATAAACTACAGTTCAAGAATCTATATCAATAAAAAATATATTACGCACAAGACAACATTGAAATGCAGATCAACTGTAAGCTGCAGTCAGGATTACGCAACAAAATGAAACTGACATACAGACCAAATACAAACTGCAGTTCAAGAGGAAGTTCCAAAGGGTGCATTGCATAACTTTACAAAATTAGTATACGTATACAATAACGGAACATCAATATAGAAAAGAAATATTATATACAGGGTGTACCAAAATATACCGAGAAACTTCGGGGGTTATCGAAGATGTTGAAACATAACAACTTTCCATATAAGAAGGTCATTATACCGGGTGGCCATAAACATCTGAGATCCCGGTAGCCATGGAATTAGCTACTTATAAATGTTGGTTAGCATTATACATATTTCAATTATAATAAGTATTGGTACGAACTGTAATAAAATACAAATAAGAGGAGGGGAATGTGCCCCAGATTCTGCAGTTTAGCCTACGACTCGATTATAAAAATCTCCTGTTTTAACTTCGTTACTTATTGCAATTTGTAATAATTTTTGACAGATAGGAATTTTAATTGCGATGACATTAATGACATTTAGTTTAGTTGGATTCATCACTTTAATAAAGCGGTGTTTATTCCAAAGGTAATGTGATATCAGATATTTATGGCCACCCGGTAGTAGAAGCTCTTAACGAACATGAATTTAATTATACAGATTCTTTGAGTGTATTCGACTGATTCGAATCGGCGCTAATATTGAGAGTGCTACAAACGTCGCTTTTGACACTAGAAATTGTGAAAAAAATAGTCATTTTGACACGATCGTAGAAAAAATACATTTGATACATGGAACAGTGCTAATTTCAGCCCTTTAAAATCATACGTAAAACTTAAAAAACACATCATAAATAAATTTTGAAATTGATGAAACATTTTCACTTTAATTCCCCATTCGGAATTTTAACCACAGGCTTTAGAAATGAATAACTCAACGGGGAGGATTTAAAACAAACGGTTTATATACAATATTATGTTTATGCTTCAACATCCTTTATAAACCATCCAAAGTGTGATGGTATGTTTTTGGGACCCCGCGTTTCGATGTAATTAATCTAAATAAATCTTGTAAAAAATATACTTATTTCAAAGTACTTACGTGTTTTATATTTCCAAAAATGAACCTTATTTGAATGTTATATTTCTCGCAGCTTTTACCACACTTGAACTTGAACTTTCTCGCCGGCTATAATAGTTCTTAGGCAACCTCGCCTAGAAGCTGGCTTTTAAAGCCAGCTATATTGGGAATACCAAAAGGTCGACTTAGTGTCTGAGTAATATGCTTTAGTTTACGCAATATTGTTTATTTGTTATTTTGAAAATGTTACTGCAAGTTCATTCCTGTCTCAAACATCCGTTAAATAATTCTTTAGTCGAAAAATAAAGGAAGGAAAGAGCATTTTAAACTTAATTTTCTCGATTTTTTCTTCGCTTTTGCTCCCAAACTTAATAGTGTTTTTGTATTTTATGTTATTTTAAATTAAATTTTTACTTCCTTTTAGAATAAAGACAGTATTAGATTCACCCCAAAAATTCGAAATTGAGTTTTTAAACCCAAAAAACGTGTTTTTGTTTTTTGGGCTGTGTGTGTGTGTGTGTGTGTGTTTGTATTGTATTGAGAGTGACCTCTTGTGTGTACATCATCGTGTACTGTAACGGCTTCACGTATAGTGACCTCATACACTGGATGTTGTAATTTTTTCTTCGTTTTTATTGTTCTTTACGTCAAATTATAACATATAGGCAAAACTCTGAATTTAGCCATCTGTGAAGTCACAATCCACAATGATTCACGTGGAAATCAGCAACTATTGTGACCTCTTTACACAATTTGACTTGTGGCGCCACCTATAAGTACCAAATTAAGGTGGAACTAAAAAACCGCTTGTAGTAGAAGCTGTTATGTTATTATTAGGATCACGTATATCACGTATATCAAATAGCAATATAGTACGGCGGGTTCTCTGGATGTTTGGATCGCAGTTTCTACAGCCCTTGTTCCATTTCTCGCTGCCCTGGCGCGTATTTAATAATTAAAATATATTTTTAAATTAAACATAACTCAACGAATACCTATTGCAAGAAGGTCTTAAATTTAAATAAAAATATTGAAGTTAAATTTAGATTTTATATTTCAATTATTCGTAAAGTGAATCAACTAGCAATTACTTTTAAATACATTTTAAAAATTATTTTTAAATCCAAAATAAATAAAAATGTGTTTTTAGAATAAAATTTTTATAAATTGTAATCTAGATTTGGAAATTTAAAATATTGAGAATTATTAGAAATTACTTGGAAGGTTAAATAATTTTAAAAAATTAAACAGCTAGAGGTATTTTTAAATCTTATTTTTGAATTCAAAATTATTGACTAAAAATAATTCCCAAATTTTTAAATCTAAATGATATTTGAAAATGGAAAATATTAAAAAAAAATTTATAAATCAAATGTATAATTTTTATTAGTCGACAGTGTTAGAAATGTCATTGAAAAGTAAAATTTAAAGTTAAAAGTTATTAAAATAGTAGTTAAGTGTAGGCTGTCAGCAATATTTAAATATTGAAAGAAAACAATTTTTTGCGTGCAAGATAAAGTAGTCATGATAATTAAAAATGTGAAAAATTTATTTAAAAATTTTAAATCTGAACAATTTTATAAAACAATATACAGTCGCGGCCATAAAAACCGGGACAGTTTTTTTGACCTAATTTTCAAAATGCGAAAAGAAGTGCTGACACTGACAATTTTAATTAATAAATGTCATCAAAAGTCAGCATGTCTTTTCGCATTTTGAAAATTAGGCCAAAAAAACTGTCCCGGGTTTTATGGCCGCGACTGTATGTATACATTGATGATCAAAAGGCCCCCTCCCCCTCTGATTTTTAAATGCGTCAAAATATTGTAAATATACATATCCACATTTCTGCTCGCCGATGAATGTTGCATGAAAGACTACTCAGGTTTCTTCAATCGATGTCACTTAAGACTTGTTTATTTTTGTCTTGGATCATCTGGAGGTTATCATACCTTTCTGTACAAATAATATCCTTCAGATATCCCAAAAGAAAAACGTCGTGCTGATTCATGTCCGGTGATATAGGTGATATGGTATAGGGACATGAGTTCCTACCCACTACTTACCAAATGTCTTGTTCAAATATTGCCTCACTAAAACACCATTATGGGCAAGTGCATTATCTTGTTGAAAATAACATATTACTTTTAAATCTAATTGAAGGTTATCCATTCAAGTGTCTTCAATATGATTTCTTAGAAAATTTAATAAACCAATAATTGTATTATTCAAAATACCTTACCAAATATAAATAAAACATTTATATTGATAATTTCTGTCGTTTTTCGGTTGAATAGTAGTTACTCATATTTTATATGAAACATTCCATTGTTCGCAAAATTGAACTCGTCTGTACGTTTATTCATCAAACTATATTTACAAAAAAAGTAATCCAACAGAGGCAACTATTTATATCTCTTTTTTAATCATTCTGTATGTATACCTAAAACTAGAACTCGTGGCCAGCCTACGTCTGGCCCGGCCAGCGTAAAGAAACGGTTAACAATAAAAATGCTTGCTTAAGGCGCCAGCCAGCCGACAGCCGGCCTTTCCACCGTTAACAATACAAATGCGGTCTCGCCATTCGTGCGCGCGCGCCACTTGCTAGCATGCAGGCCGTTCATGCAGCGTGTGCGCGCGCCTGCTTACGTCCGGAAGGCCGGCATCCGCTCTTATAATATAAGATTGCTCTTTAACAAGATATTTCACTTACTAGTATTTTTCTTTATTTAATTACAATCACGATTGCCTTGAAACAATGTACACTTATCAACAGTAACACTATATGTTCAGTATTTTAAAGCTGAAATTGTTTTCAACCCAAAAATTAAAAAAGTACGGGATTTTCCTTTTCAAAACCCAAAGTTGAAGCAATTTCCTTTTAAACCGGAAGTGCTACAATAACTAAATTGCAGTTTTCTAGTAACCGTAGAAAGTCCTGGCACTTTCCCCATTTAATCTAATGTCTACTTTTAATAATAAAAAAGTTACTAATGGTGGACCAGTTAAGAAAGGCACCTATCAGAAATACATTCTTTTTCTCATTTAAAATGATTCCTGTGATGTTTCTCAATTAATCGCAGACATTACATTTTGTTTTCACAGCTTACTGATTAAAAAAGTTTTTGGTGACTTATTGCTTCGTTTGACAAGAGATACAGGAAGTACTTTTTTAAAATCGGCAGTGAAGAACGTCAACATCGTCAAATACGAGAAATCGGCAATGAAGTAATCCATTGTTTTACGCCTTTTTGTAGGTGGGGGGGGGGGGGCGATAGGTAAACGTCAACCCACGTCAACATAACCTAGAAAAGTTGGTTAAAATGTAATTTCCGGATTTCTCGATTTAAAAAAAAACATAATGTATTCCTCGGCACTCCTTTTTATCCCTCAGGTGGTTTATTTGCCTTGGCCTCGGCAGCTAAATCCACATTCGTAATAAAAAGCTAAACTACAGTGCCTCTGTATACAAATTACTATTGTGCAATTCCGTAATAAAAAAAAATAGATATTGTAGGTTGTACTGACACAGAAATATACGACAAAGAATAAAAACAAGTACTTATTTCACGTCACCATTGGCAACGTTTTAAAAATGTATGTCATTCTAACATTAATAATGACAACTAAAATGTTGATAATTTGTACAGGATTGTAAAGAACTACGTATACGCATTGCAAAAATGAGCGTATTTTACTCGTAATTTATAATTAGAAAAAATTTAACAATATTTACGACTCGTGAAAAAACATCTACATTTTAGCTTGTTTTTTAAATAACTCTTATCTACAATAGTATCGTAAAGCAGACTTCTTCAAATACCAAACAATTTTCGAGAAGTGTCACTTTACCGCTTTAAAACATGTTTATTTTTGATTGACAATTAAATGGCAGTTGTTAATCATGCAGTTATGGCAATTACCTTGAATTGTTGTTATTGACCATGCGTTTTGACATTTGTCAAAATGCATTTGAATCCCTGCTGATTGCTTATAAATGTGATTGTAGATAAAATCTAGTTTACATACTTATACTTGCACCGCAAAATCAAATTGCCAATTGAGAGAAAAAGATGACGCCCAGCTCTTTTTTATATACATACAAATAATAGCTATTAAGGTGCTTTTTTACCCATGAAAACCAAGTTACTAAAATTCTTTTTTGGTAAGAGCGTTTTTGGTTGCGAGAAACTGAAACCCTAATATATTTTAATTCAGTTTGAAATACAGATTTCAACAGAAACTAAAAAATAAAACGTACAATAATGTTGTTTTTTTAAACAATTACCTACTGGTTCTTGACATTGGTTGAGTTTCATACTTGCGTTATAAATTCTAAGTAACAAGTGAGCTGCGACAAAATGCCAAGTCTTTTGGAATAGATTTATCTGCAATTCCAATGTTTACAAAGAGTAACGAGATCAGGTGATTGTTCGCAAGAGACAAAACTTTGGTGACAGTTTTACTCTTGATTTTTTGGGTCCTTCGTTTGTAATCGCTTTGTTATCACGGGTTGTACTCACCGGCAAAGATGAACTACGCAAACCTAACCGAAGCTGTTAACAACTATAATTATTATTTAGGTTAAACGTTAGATCGGGCAGATTTGCAACCACAATCTTTAGGATACAAACTGAGAAAGATGTGTTTTTTTTTAAATAAGAAATATACGTTTGTCTAACTTGTAGCCTAAATGTAAATCGCATAATGTACATCTTCGGATACTTTCGTGTAGTCCAATCCGTGGAGGTTTGCGGTAATACAAATGCTGATTCACGTCTTGCACTTAATGTAAACTATTATGTGCTCAACTTAATTCGAACAATTTTAGAATCGTAGTGGTGTGATTTGTAGTTCTGCTACATAAAGCAATCAAGGTAAGTTTTATAAGTGTCTGTTGGATTTTATTGTTATTCAAGTAGGTACCTACGCATGTAAATTATATCGTTATTGAAGTGCTTACTTTTTGCAGTAACATATATACGGCAAATCTAGGGTGACCACTTTTCAAAGTATACAAACCCTGAGATCCTTCGTAAGTTAAAAAAGGGCCTTTTCAATGTGAAATGCAGAATGTTTATAAGAACCAAAATGCAAGTAAATAACAACCATGTCTTTGTTAATTTATATTAATGGCCGGCAAAGATGTAACTGAAATACGTGTCCACATCGTACGCCGCGCCGTGATTAACACCGATTGTTTCTGCTTGATCTGCATGTATTTAAAATAAAACATAAACACAGACGGTCACGGGGCCTTCGCTATAGTTGCATTGACTCAACTACCGGCTGAAGTAGGCTAACATGCAGCTTGTGAAATCTCAAACAGACCATTAAGATAAATAGAAAGAGATATAGGTATCATACCTTTGATAACAATAAAATTAAAGATTATACGCTAGCGCCTTGCTCGAGATTTATGGTGGCTATTTTATTTTTATTATTTTTTCGTTGACCGCTTGTTAATTTCAATATTAATGAATTATTTTTTCTAAAAAAGGATGGATTAATAGACGTCATTAATACACTGTTTTTGATTAATACACCCTTTTTCATTAATTAACTGTTTTTTTTAAAAAGGATTGATTAATAGATCTACTAATACACTGTTTTTAATTAATACACTCTTTTTCATTAATTAACTGTTTTTGTGATTTTGACGTTTTGATGATATTTTGCATGGAGGTTAGTTGTATTAATCAATTTTTTGGCCACAAAAAAGATTTTGCGGTCAACGAAAAAATTTTGTAATCAACTCGTTTGTTAATGGGCGATTAATAATCGCCGTCATTAACACACTTGTTGGTTAAATAACTAATAACCGACTTACGGACTTACGGTGAAGTAAATGTTAGAAGACATTATTACAAAATTAGCATAACCCCGAGAAATTATAACAAAACCCGGAGCCCGGAGATCTGGCATTGAAACCGTAAGACTATGGGTCAGTGGTCACCCTACTCAAATGTCAAATCGTGTTTTTCCTCTTCTTTGCTTTCTAATATGTAGTTTTTAATTTAATCTATTTTTAATTAAATCAATATTATTTAGATTTTCTTTTTTTGCCCTTTCTGTGATCGGTACAAATATTAGTAGGATAATTTATTTTATTCAATTTTGACAGTTTAAAGTGACATTATTAACTCCATAACAACATTCATAAACAGTCTATGATTCACAAGAGAAATAAACGTGTTTTAATTCACTAGAGAATTAAAAAATTTAATTCACTAGAGAATTAAAAAGGTTTCAATGCAGAACAACATATTTTTATGATTTCTACAAATATTTACATTCAATTATTATTTCTATTTTTAGTGTGTAATATGTAATTACTACAATTTAGATCAAATCGACGATGAATGGGCAAATTTATATATCAATTTGAATATGTTTAAATTTTTTATTCAAAATTTTGTCAAAATTGAATAAAAACATATATACGCCACGTGAATTAAACATTTATTAACTCAAAGATATGATCTATGATAAATTATTAAATTAGTTTTTTCCGGCAACCTTATCAAAAAATTTGCCTTACTATGTTGACATCTTTAGGTTATGGCTCCCATCTTCAATTTGGGCTACAATTAAATGTCAAAATATCTTTAAACATAACACTCAGAAGTATTCACAATGCTTCTTTCTCTCTAGATGAATTTCCACAACATATATCTTCACATCATCAGAAGGCAGTTTCATCTGCGAAAAAATCTTCTGTTAAAAAGCCATGGCGTTGTGAAGAAGAATAGCTTGTCTTGAAGTGCGTTGGATCTCTAATTAAACACTATTAACTACCTGGAAACTGGAAAGACGGTTTGCGAAGACTGTATCAGCAAAAATCCCATTTTGGAAGGAATACAATTGACTGATATAAAGTTTTGCATTAAAGATAATTTACCTAAAATAAAAGGAAAGTAGTTTTAAAATGCTCTTTGTACTTTGCAAAAAGCATGAGGATTTATAAAGTGTGATTTTAAAGAAGGATCGACCACCGCTACGCCTGTTTAATTAAAGTATGGGTAAAATCCAAAAGTGTTATTTTAAAATTTGCTTTTAATCGATTATTTAATGTATTTTGTGTTCTTTAGGACCCACCGTATACTATTTTCTAATATTTGTGAAGTATGATCTCAAACTTTTATCCTCTATGTGGAACTTTTTAAGATTTATCTTATGTTGGCAGTAACGAGTGAAGGTACTTAATAATATATCCTAGACTATTCAACTCACCCCCTTCAAGTTAACTATTCACCAATCATAATTTAGTATTTATGTCATTTGCCACCAATCAGCGTAAAATTGTGCAACAATTCCGCTAGCGGAGTTTTAATGACAATTTTTTTCTCTTCCTGTGACATTTATTTAACTTCCTGTAAAATTAATCAAATATGATATTAGAAATGTCAAATTTGACAAACAATTTATTTTACGTCAACAGATTTTTATTTTCAAAGAGGACGTGATAAAATTGATTAATTACTAAGAAATGTCAATTTTGTTCGTTGAATAGTCCTTCAAATGCCGCTTGCAGCCGACGAATTGCATGAATTTGTGTCAAAGTGTTTATTCGTGTTTATTGCTTCAAAATTGGTCTCGTGCTGTCGCACTCGACCAATTTATATCGAAGCAATAAACACTCATACACTTTGACAAAAATTTTCGGCAATTCGTCGACCTCTCGCGGTATTGTATATGACAATTTTGTCAGAATCACTTAACTTTTACAGAATGTTTAATATTGAACACAATGTGGACCTGCGTATGGAAAATGGAGGAAATCACTTTGAACATCTGTATTTATTTTTGTTGATGTATTCAATAACAATTTTTGAATTTGTTAAAATAACATTATTCATATAACCTTAAATTGTCAGATGTAAAATGACAATGTCACTTTTACTGCCAAGGGCTGCCAACATAAGAATAAGAAATACCTTTACATCCCTCTACGGTATTTATTTTGAGTTTAAATGTTTTTTTTTGTAAATGTTTTTAAATTATCTTTGTATTTTGAAAAAGAGCATGGTGTCAGAGGGAACATAAAACATGAAGATGTATTATGTGTGATTTTAAATAAGGGTCGACTACCGCTACGCCTAGGCGCCTGTTTAATTAAAATAGGAGTAAAGTCCAGATGTACCGAATTCTTTTTTAAAATTTGCTTTTAATCAATTAATTAATATCTATTATAAAATCATCCATACTTTGTGTTGCTTAGGACCAACTGTATACTACTTTCTAATATGTATGAGATACCTATTTTTATATGTAGTGTCGTTATTTTGTACTACAGAAATGTATGGTTTATTTGTTTAAATATAGGTATTTTTTTCTACTTTGTAATAAAACCACATAAGAATATAAATTTTATTTTATTTGCTAACTGATAGGCAGAAATTAATTGGTACAATTCATAGCTCTCCAGCAAAATTAAAACATCAAACAATGTTTAGCCAAACCTTTATATTTGTAAAATTTATATCTGCAGAAGTTTTATGCAGAGTTTCTATAACAAAGTTGCAAGCTTCAGGTAGCACTCTTCTTTGAGCAAAAAATATGATAAAAATGTCATCATTTACCCTGTATCTGTTGGGTCTCATTTTTTTCAAGGGCAAAGCCTGAGCTATGTGCAAATTACTTTTATCTATTTCTGAGTTAAAACAAATAAACCAAATTTTATTTGGTTAAGGTGTTCACCCTAGATATGTTGGGTTCAAAATTTGCCCCTTTTCGGCAAGGGTAAAAACCTGAGCGATGTCAAAATATTACTTTCATTTAAGTAGTGGTTCTTGATGTTACAGCAAAAATAGACAGAATTTAATTTTTGTAAGTGCTCACCTTGTATACATTTTGTTTTTGAAGTATACGGGCAACAGACAGGCAGGCCGACAGACGGAATTGAGAAAACCTGTTTTTCGTCATCTAGAGGCCCTGAAACGTGAAGATTTGGAAAAACATCGAAGGGTGATTTTTTTGCGATTCCAATACCTACTCCTTTGCCTCTTAGAGGAGGAAAGTAAAAACTAAAAAAAAATGCTGTAACTGTTCGATTTGGTTATGGGGGTTTAAATAATATTCGTACTACTGAAAAGTTAATCTGGTCTCGAATATTCGAGAATTAAATTAATCTCGCTCTTCTCGAATATTCGAGATCGATAGATGCCAATCTCGATCTCGAATTTCGAAACGAGATCGAAAATTATCTGGTCTCGGTGGCACTACTACTAACAGGCCGATTCTATGACATTTTTATATTGGTTTTAAAAATATGATTGAAAATCTGTCGAGATCGACAATTTGGTTAATCTCGTCTTGAATATTCGAGAATTTGATTAATCGCGTCTCGAAAATTCAGAGATCGGGAAATTTATGTCTCGATCTTGAATATCGAGAGAAGATGAGACGAGATCGAGAATTTTCTAGTCTCGGAGACATCATAAATGCATAGTAGTTGCATAGTAGTTACCTCGTTCTTGAAGTGACATATTGTTGAAAAAGCGAAAAAAATCTTATGGTGACAACCAATCTACCGAGTGTTTCACTTAAGGTGCGAACATAG
>CALNHX010013252.1:0-18789 GCA_940337035.1 Agriotes lineatus
GTGTCTGGTAATTATACTAGTGAAATATGTAATGGCGAATAGATAACCAAAGCAGAAGCTGCTCAGGCTAATGTCTATCGCGTTATGGAGTGTTTTTAGTGTCAAAAACGCTCACTTAGACTTATATAATTAGTTATGTTTCTTTGATTTTAAAAAGTCGAGTAGAGGTTATTATATAGCGTCCCAAAAATTATATTTGTTATTATAAAATTGTTACTCGTTGCATGAAGCAATTTAGGGTATTAACAAGCTCAATATACAACTCGGGAAAGCAGTTTTAGCAATACTTTCATGTCTGGTAATTATACTAGAGAAGTATGTAATGGCGGATGGATAATCAAAGCAGAAGCTGCTCAGGCTAATGTCTATAAAGTTATTAGTCGTCTTTATGTGCTAAAAACACACTCTCAGTGTTATTATAATCAAAGTTATGTTTCTTTAATTTTAAAAAGACGCATAGAGGTTATCATAGCGTCCCAATAATTATATTGTTCTTATAAATTGTTACTCGTTGCAGAAGCAAATTAGGGTATTAACAACACAATTTACAACTCTCGGGAAGCGTTTTTAGCAATTCTTCGGTGTCTGGTAATTATACTAGTGAAATATGTAATGGCGAATAGATAACCAAAGCAGAAGCTGCTCAGGCTAATGTCTATCGCGTTATGGAGTGTTTTTATGTGTCAAAAACGCTCACTTAGACTTATTATAATTAGTTATGTTTCTTTGATTTTAAAAAGTCGAGTAGAGGTTATTATATAGCGTCCCAAAAATTATATTTGTTATTATAAAATTGTTACTCGTTGCATGAAGCAATTAGGGGTATTAACAAGCTCAATATACAACTCTGGAAAGCAGTTTTAGCAATACTTTCATGTCTGGTAATTATACTAGAAGTATGTAATGGCGGATGGATAATCAAAAGCAGAAGCTGCTCAGGCTAATGTCTATAAAGTTATTAGTCGTCTTTATGTGCTAAAAACACACTCTCAGTGTTATTATAATCAAAGTTATGTTTCTTTAATTTTAAAAAGACGCTTAGAGGTTATCATAGCGTCCCAATAATTATATTTGTTCTTATAAAATTGTTACTCGTTGCAGGAAGCAAATTAGGGGTATTAACAACACAATTTACAACTCTCGGGAAGCAGTTTTAGCAATTCTTCGTGTCTGGTAATTATACTAGTGAAATATGTAATGGCGAATAGATAACCAAAAGCAGAAGCTGCTCAGGCTAATGTCTATCGCGTTATGGAGTGTTTTATGTGTCAAAAACGCTCACTTAGACTTATTATAATTAGTTATGTTTCTTTGATTTTAAAAAGTCGAGTAGAGGTTATTATATAGCGTCCCAAAATTATATTTGTTATTATAAATTGTTACTCGTTGCATGAAGCAATTAGGGGTATTAACAAGCTCAATATACAACTCTGGAAAGCAGTTTTAGCAATACTTTCATGTCTGGTAATTATACTAGAGAAGTATGTAATGGCGGATGGATAATCAAAAGCAGAAGCTGCTCAGGCTAATGTCTATCGCGTTATTAGTCGTCTTTATGTGCTAAAAACACACTCTCAGTGTTATTATAATCAAAGTTATGTTTCTTTAATTTTAAAAAGACGCTTAGAGGTTATCATAGCGTCCAATAATTATATTTGTTCTTATAAAATTGTTACTCGTTGCAGGAAGCAAATTAGGGGTATTAACAACACAATTTACAACTCTCGGGAAGCAGTTTTAGCAATTCTTCGGTGTCTGGTAATTATACTAGTGAAATATGTAATGGCGAATAGATAACCAAAAGCAGAACCTGCTCAGGCTAATGTCTATCGCGTTATGAGTGTTTTTATGTGTCAAAAACGCTCACTTAGACTTATTATAATTAGTTATGTTTCTTTGATTTTAAAAAGTCGAGTAGAGGTTATTATATAGCGTCCCAAAAATTATATTTGTTATTATAAAATTGTTACTCGTTGCATGAAGCAATTAGGGGTATTAACAAGCTCAATTTACAACTCTGGAAAGCAGTTTTAGCAATACTTTCATGTCTGGTAATTATACTAGAGAAGTATGTAATGGCGGATGGATAATCAAAAGCAGAAGCTGCTCAGGCTAATGTCTATAAAGTTATTAGTCGTCTTTATGTGCTAAAACACACTCTCAGTGTTATTATAATCAAAGTTATGTTTCTTTAATTTAAAAAGACGCTTAGAGGTTATCATAGCGTCCCAATAATTATATTTGTTCTTATAAAATTGTTACTCGTTGCAGGAAGCAAATTAGGGGTATTAACAACACAATTTACAACTCTCGGGAAGCAGTTTTAGCAATTCTTCGGTGTCTGGTAATTATACTAGTGAAATATGTAATGGCGAATAGATAACCAAAAGCAGAAGCTGCTCAGGCTAATGTCTATCGCGTTATGGAGTGTTTTTATGTGTCAAAAACGCTCACTTAGACTTATTATAATTAGTTATGTTTCTTTGATTTTAAAAAAGTCGAGTAGAGGTTATTATATAGCGTCTCAAAATTATATTTGTTCTTAAAAATTATTACTCGTTGCAGGAAGCAAATTAGGGGTATTAACACACAATTTACAACTCTCGGGAAGCAGTTTTAGCAATTCTTCGGTGTCTGGTAATTATACTAGTGAAATATGTAATGGCGAATAGATAACCAAAGCAGAATCTGCTCAGGCTAATGTCTATCGCGTTATGGAGTGTTTTTATGTGTCAAAAAACGCTCACTTAGACTTATTATAATTAGTTATGTTTCTTTGATTTTAAAAAGTCGACTAGAGGTTATTATATAGCGTCCCAAAAATTATATTTGTTATTATAAAATTGTTACTCGTTGCATGAAGCAATTAGGGGTATTAACAAGCTCAATTTACAACTCTGGGAAAGCAGTTTTAGCAATACTTTCATGTCTGGTAATTATACTAGAGAAGTATGTAATGGCGGATGGATAATCCAAAAGCAGAAGCTGCTCAGGCTAATGTCTATCGCGTTATTAGTCGTCTTTATGTGCTAAAAACACACTCTCAGTGTTATTATAATCAAAGTTATGTTTCTTTAATTTTAAAAAGACGCTTAGAGGTTATCATAGCGTCCCAATAATTATATTTGTTCTTATAAAATTGTTACTCGTTGCAGGAAGCAAATTAGGGGTATTAACAACACAATTTACAACTCTCGGGAAGCAGTTTTAGCAATTCTTCGGTGTCTGGTAATTATACTAGTGAAATATGTAATGGCGAATAGATAACCAAAAGCAGAAGCTGCTCAGGCTAATGTCTATCGCGTTATGGAGTGTTTTTATGTGTCAAAAACGCTCACTTAGACTTATTATAATTAGTTATGTTTCTTTGATTTTAAAAAGTCGAGTAGAGGTTATTATATAGCGTCTCAAAATTATATTTGTTCTTATAAAATTATTACTCGTTGCAGGAAGCAAATTAGGGGTATTAACAACACAATTTACAACTCTCGGGAAGCAGTTTTAGCAATTCTTCGGTGTCTGGTAATTATACTAGTGAAATATGTAATGGCGAATAGATAACCAAAAGCAGAAGCTGCTCAGGCTAATGTCTATCGCGTTATGGAGTGTTTTTATGTGTCAAAAACGCTCACTTAGACTTATTATAATTAGTTATGTTTCTTTGATTTTAAAAAGTCGAGTAGAGGTTATTATATAGCGTCTCAAAATTATATTGTTTTTATAAAATTGTTACTCGTTGCATGAAGCAATTAGGGGTATTAACAACACAATTTACAACTCTCGGGAAGCAGTTTTAGCAATTCTTCGGTGTCTGGTAATTATACTAGTGAAATATGTAATGGCGAATAGATAACCAAAAGCAGAAGCTGCTCAGGCTAATGTCTATCGCGTTATGGAGTGTTTTTATGTGTCAAAAACGCTCACTTAGACTTATTATAATTAGTTATGTTTCTTTGATTTTAAAAAAGTCGAGTAGAGGTTATTATATAGCGTCTCAAAATTATATTTGTTCTTATAAAATACTCGTTGCCAGGAAGCAAATTAGGGGTATTAGACAACACAATTTACAACTCTCGGGAAGCAGTTTTAGCAATTCTTCGGTGTCTGGTAATTATACTAGTGAAATATGTAATGGCGAATAGATAACCAAAAGCAGAAGCTGCTCAGGCTAATGTCTATCGCGTTATGGAGTGTTTTTATGTGTCAAAAACGCTCACTTAGACTTATTATAATTAGTTATGTTTCTTTGATTTTAAAAAGTCGAGTAGAGGTTATTATATAGCGTCTCAAAATTATATTTGTTTTTATAAAATTGTTACTCGTTGCATGAAGCAATTAGGGGTATTAACAACACAATTTACAACTCTCGGGAAGCAGTTTTAGCAATTCTCTCGGTGTCTGGTAATTATACTAGTGAAATATGTAATGGCGAATAGATAACCAAAAGCAGAAGCTGCTCAGGCTAATGTCTATCGCGTTATGGAGTGTTTTTATGTGTCAAAAACGCTCACTTAGACTTATTATAATTAGTTATGTTTCTTTGATTTTAAAAAGTCGAGTAGAGGTTATTATATAGCGTCTCAAAATTATATTTGTTCTTATAAAATTATTACTCGTTGCAGGAAGCAAATTAGGGGTATTAACAACACAATTTACAACTCTCGGGAAGCAGTTTTAGCAATTCTTCGGTGTCTGGTAATTATACTAGTGAAATATGTAATGGCGAATAGATAACCAAAAGCAGAAGCTGCTCAGGCTAATGTCTATCGCGTTATGGAGTGTTTTTATGTGTCAAAAACGCTCACTTAGACTTATTATAATTAGTTATGTTTCTTTGATTTTAAAAAGTCGAGTAGAGGTTATTATATAGCGTCTCAAAATTATATTTGTTTTTATAAAATTGTTACTCGTTGCATGAAGCAATTAGGGGTATTAACAAGCACAATTTACAACTTTCGGAAAGCAGTTTTAGCAATTCTTCGGTGTCTGGTAATTATACTAGTAAAATATGTAATGGCGAATAGATAACCAAAAGCAGAAGCTGCTCAGGCTAATGTCTATCGCGTTATGGAGTGTTTTTATGTGTCAAAAACGCTCACTTAGACTTATTATAATTAGTTATGTTTCTTTGATTTTACAAAGTCGAGTAGAGGTTATTATATAGCGTCTCAAAATTATATTTGTTCTTATAAAATTATTACTCGTTGCAGGAAGCAAATTAGGGGTATTAACAACACAATTTACAACTCTCGGAAAGCAGTTTTAGCAATTCTTCGGTGTCTGGTAATTATACTAGTAAAATATGTAATGGCGAATAGATAACCAAAAGCAGAAGCTGCTCAGGCTAATGTCTATCGCGTTATGGAGTGTTTTTATGTGTCAAAAACGATCACTTAGACTTATTATAATTAGTTATGTTTCTCCGATTTTAAAAAGTCACCTAGAGGTTATTATATAGCGTCTCAAAATAATATTTGTTCTTATAAAATTGTTACTCGTTGCAAGAAGCAAATTAGGGGTATTAACAACACAATCTACAACTGCCGGAAAGCAGTTTTAGCAATTCTTCGGTGTCTGGTAAATATATTTGTGAAATATGTAATGGCTAATAGATAATCAAAAGCAGAAGCTGTTCAGGCTAATGTCTAATGCGTTATGGGTCGTCTTTATGTGCTAAAAACACTCACTTAGACTTATTATAATTAGTTATGGTTCTTTGATTTTAAAAAGTCGGCTAGAGGATATTATAGCGTTCCGAAAATTATATTTGTTCCTATAAAATTGTTACTCGTTGCAGGAAGCAAATTAGGGGTATTAACAACACAATTTACAACTCTCGGAAAGCAGTTTTTGCAATTCTTCGGTGTCTGGTAATTATACTAGTGAAATATGTAATGGCGAATAGATAATCAAAAGCAGAAGCTGCTCAGGCTAATGTCTATCGCGTTATGGAGTATTTTTATGTGTCAAAAACGCTCACAGACTTATTATAATTAGTTATGTTTCTTTGATTTTAAAAAGTCACCTAGAGGTTATTATATAGCGTCTCAAAATAATATTTGTTCTTATAAAATTGTTACTCGTTGCAAGAAGCAAATTAGGGGTATTAACAACACAATCTACAACTGCCGGAAAGCAGTTTTAGCAATTCTTCGGTGTCTGGTAATTATATTTGTGAAATATGTAATGGCGAATAGATAATCAAAAGCAGAAGCTGTTCAGGCTAATGTCTATCGTGGTATGGGGTGTTTTTATGTGTTAAAAACGCTCACTTAGACTTATTATAATTAGTTATGTTTCTTTGATTTTAAAAAGTCGTATAGAAGTTATTATATAGCGTCTCACAATTATATTTGTTCTTATAAAATTGTTACTCGTTGCATGAAGCAATTAGGGGTATTACCAAGCACAATTTACAACTCTAGGAAAACAGTTTTAGCAATACTTTGATGTCTGGTAATTATACTAGAGAAGTATGTAATGGCGGATGTATAATCCAAAGCTGAAGCTGCTCAGGCTAACGTCTATCGCGTTATGGGTCGTCTTTATTGCTAAAAACTCTCTCTAAGGATAATTATAATGAAAGTTATGTTTCTTTAATTTTAAAAAGAACGCTAGAGGTTATTATAACGTCCCAAAACTTATATTTGTTCTTATAAAATTGTTATTCGTTGCATGAGGAAATTACGGGTATTAAGAAGCACAATTTACAACTTTCGGAAAGCAGTTCCAGCAATAATTATACCAGAGAAGAATGGATAGTCCAAAGCAGAAGCTGCTTAGGCTAATGTCTAACGCGTTATGGGTCGTCTTTATGTGCTAAACACACTCACTTAGACTTATTATAATTAGTTATGGTTCTTTGATTTTAAAAAGTCGCCTAGAGGATATTATAGCGTTCCGAAAATTATATTTGTTCCTATAAAATTGTTACTCGTTGCAGGAAGCAAATTAGGGGTATTAACAACACAATTTACAACTCTCGGAAAGCAGTTTTTGCAATTCTTCGGTGTCTGGTAATTATACTAGTGAAATATGTAATGGCGAATAGATAATCAACAGCAGAAGCTGCGCAGGCTAATGTCTATCGCGTTATGGAGTATTTTTATGTGTCAAAAACGCTCACTTAGACTTATTATAATTAGTTATGTTTCTTTGAATTTAAAAAGTTACCTAGAGGTTATTATATAGCGTCTCAAAATTATATTTGTTCTTATAAAATTGGTACTAGTTGCATGAAGCAATTAGGGGTATTAACAACACAATTTACAACTCTCGGAAAGCAGTTTTTGCAATTCTTCGGTGTCTGGTAATTATACTAGTGAAATATGTAATGGCGCATAGATAATCAAAAGCAGAAGCTGCTCAGGCTAATGTCTATCGCGTTATGGAGTGTTTGTATGTGTCAAAAACGCTCACTTAGACTTATTATAATTAGTTATGTTTCTTTGATTTTAAAAAGTCGAGTAGAGGTTATTATATAGCGTCTCAAAATTATATTTGTTCTTATAAAATTGTTACTCGTTGCATGAAGCAATTAGGGGTATTAACAAGCACAATTTACAACTCTCGGAAAGCAGTTTTAGCAATACTTTGAGGTCTGGTAATTATACTAGGGAAGTATGTAATGGCGAATAGATAATCCAAAGCAGAAGCTGCTCAGGCTAACGTCTATCGCGTTATGGATCGTCCTTATGTGCTAAAAACACACTTTCAGGCTTATTATAATCAAAGTTATGATTCTTTAGTTTTAAAAAGACGCTTAGAGGTTATTATAGCGTCCCAATAATTATATTTGTTCTTATAAAATTGTTACTCGTTGCATGAAGCAATTAGGGGTATTAACAAGCACAATTTACAACTATCGGAAATCAGTTTTAGTAATACTTTGATGTCTGGTAATTATACTAGAGAAATATGTAATGGCGGATGGATAATCCAAAGCAGAAGCTGCTCAGGCTAATGTCTATCGCGTTATTAGTCGTCTTTATGTGCTAAAAACACATTCTCAGGTTTATTATAAACAAAGTTATGTTTCTTTAGATTTAAAAAGGCGCTTAGAGGATATTATAGCGTCCCAAAAATAATATTTGTTATTATAAAATTGTTACTCGTTGCATGAAGCAATTAGGGGTATTAACAAGCTCAATTTACAACTCTGGGAAAGCAGTTTTAGCAATACTTTCATGTCTGGTAATTATACTAGAGAAGTATGTAATGGCGGATGGATAATCAAAAGCAGAAGCTGCTCAGGCTAATGTCTATCGCGTTATTAGTCGTCTTTATGTGCTAAAAACACACTCTCAGTGTTATTATAATCAAAGTTATGTTTCTTTAATTTTAAAAAGACGCTTAGAGGTTATCATAGCGTCCCAATAATTATATTTGTTCTTATAAAATTGTTACTCGTTGCAGGAACCAAATTAGGGGTATTAACAACACAATTTACAACTCTCGGGAAGCAGTTTTAGCAATTCTTCGGTGTCTGGTAATTATACTAGTGAAATATGTAATGGCGAATAGATAACCAAAAGCAGAAGCTGCTCAGGCTAATGTCTATCGCGTTATGGAGTGTTTTTATGTGTCAAAAACGCTCACTTAGACTTATTATAATTAGTTATGTTTCTTTGATTTTAAAAAGTCGAGTAGAGGTTATTATATAGCGTCTCAAAATTATATTTGTTTTTATAAAATTGTTACTCGTTGCATGAAGCAATTAGGGGTATTAACAACACAATTTACAACTCTCGGGAAGCAGTTTTAGCAATTCTTCGGTGTCTGGTAATTATACTAGTGAAATATGTAATGGCGAATAGATAACCAAAAGCAGAAGCTGCTCAGGCTAATGTCTATCGCGTTATGGAGTGTTTTTATGTGTCAAAAACGCTCACTTAGACTTATTATAATTAGTTATGTTTCTTTGATTTTAAAAAGTCGAGTAGAGGTTATTATATAGCGTCTCAAAATTATATTTGTTCTTATAAAATTATTACTCGTTGCAGGAAGCAAATTAGGGGTATTAACAACACAATTTACAACTCTCGGGAAGCAGTTTTAGCAATTCTTCGGTGTCTGGTAATTATACTAGTGAAATATGTAATGGCGAATAGATAACCAAAAGCAGAAGCTGCTCAGGCTAATGTCTATCGCGTTATGGAGTGTTTTTATGTGTCAAAAACGCTCACTTAGACTTATTATAATTAGTTATGTTTCTTTGATTTTAAAAAGTCGAGTAGAGGTTATTATATAGCGTCTCAAAATTATATTTGTTTTTATAAAATTGTTACTCGTTGCATGAAGCAATTAGGGGTATTAACAAGCACAATTTACAACTTTCGGAAAGCAGTTTTAGCAATTCTTCGGTGTCTGGTAATTATACTAGTGAAATATGTAATGGCAAATAGATAACCAAAAGCAGAAGCTGCTCAGGCTAATGTCTATCGCGTTATGGAGTGTTTTTATGTGTCAAAAACGCTCACTTAGACTTATTATAATTAGTTATGTTTCTTTGATTTTAAAAAGTCGAGTAGAGGTTATTATATAGCGTCTCAAAATTATATTTGTTTTTATAAAATTGTTACTCGTTGCATGAAGCAATTAGGGGTATTAACAACACAATTTACAACTCTCGGGAAGCAGTTTTAGCAATTCTTCGGTGTCTGGTAATTATACTAGTGAAATATGTAATGGCGAATAGATAACCAAAAGCAGAAGCTGCTCAGGCTAATGTCTATCGCGTTATGGAGTGTTTTTATGTGTCAAAAACGCTCACTTAGACTTATTATAATTAGTTATGTTTCTTTGATTTTAAAAAGTCGAGTAGAGGTTATTATATAGCGTCTCAAAATTATATTTGTTCTTATAAAATTATTACTCGTTGCAGGAAGCAAATTAGGGGTATTAACAACACAATTTACAACTCTCGGGAAGCAGTTTTAGCAATTCTTCGGTGTCTGGTAATTATACTAGTGAAATATGTAATGGCGAATAGATAACCAAAAGCAGAAGCTGCTCAGGCTAATGTCTATCGCGTTATGGAGTGTTTTTATGTGTCAAAAACGCTCACTTAGACTTATTATAATTAGTTATGTTTCTTTGATTTTAAAAAGTCGAGTAGAGGTTATTATATAGCGTCTCAAAATTATATTTGTTTTTATAAAATTGTTACTCGTTGCATGAAGCAATTAGGGGTATTAACAAGCACAATTTACAACTTTCGGAAAGCAGTTTTAGCAATTCTTCGGTGTCTGGTAATTATACTAGTAAAATATGTAATGGCGAATAGATAACCAAAAGCAGAAGCTGCTCAGGCTAATGTCTATCGCGTTATGGAGTGTTTTTATGTGTCAAAAACGCTCACTTAGACTTATTATAATTAGTTATGTTTCTTTGATTTTAAAAAGTCGAGTAGAGGTTATTATATAGCGTCTCAAAATTATATTTGTTTTTATAAAATTGTTACTCGTTGCATGAAGCAATTAAGGGTATTAACAACACAATTTACAACTCTCGGGAAGCAGTTTTAGCAATTCTTCGGTGTCTGGTAATTATACTAGTGAAATATGTAATGGCGAATAGATAACCAAAAGCAGAAGCTGCTCAGGCTAATGTCTATCGCGTTATGGAGTGTTTTTATGTGTCAAAAACGCTCACTTAGACTTATTATAATTAGTTATGTTTCTTTGATTTTAAAAAGTCGAGTAGAGGTTATTATATAGCGTCTCAAAATTATATTTGTTTTTATAAAATTGTTACTCGTTGCATGAAGCAATTAGGGGTATTAACAACACAATTTACAACTCTCGGGAAGCAGTTTTAGCAATTCTTCGGTGTCTGGTAATTATACTAGTGAAATATGTAATGGCGAATAGATAACCAAAAGCAGAAGCTGCTCAGGCTAATGTCTATCGCGTTATGGAGTGTTTTTATGTGTCAAAAACGCTCACTTAGACTTATTATAATTAGTTATGTTTCTTTGATTTTAAAAAGTCGAGTAGAGGTTATTATATAGCGTCTCAAAATTATATTTGTTCTTATAAAATTATTACTCGTTGCAGGAAGCAAATTAGGGGTATTAACAACACAATTTACAACTCTCGGGAAGCAGTTTTAGCAATTCTTCGGTGTCTGGTAATTATACTAGTGAAATATGTAATGGCGAATAGATAACCAAAAGCAGAAGCTGCTCAGGCTAATGTCTATCGCGTTATGGAGTGTTTTTATGTGTCAAAAACGCTCACTTAGACTTATTATAATTAGTTATGTTTCTTTGATTTTAAAAAGTCGAGTAGAGGTTATTATATAGCGTCCCAAAAATTATATTTGTTATTATAAAATTGTTACTCGTTGCATGAAGCAATTAGGGGTATTAACAAGCTCAATTTACAACTCTGGAAAAGCAGTTTTAGCAATACTTTCATGTCTGGTAATTATACTAGAGAAGTATGTAATGGCGGATGGATAATCAAAAGCAGAAGCTGCTCAGGCTAATGTCTATCGCGTTATTAGTCGTCTTTATGTGCTAAAAACACACTCTCAGTGTTATTATAATCAAAGTTATGTTTCTTTAATTTTAAAAAGACGCTTAGAGGTTATCATAGCGTCCCAATAATTATATTTGTTCTTATAAAATTGTTACTCGTTGCAGGAAGCAAATTAGGGGTATTAACAACACAATTTACAACTCTCGGGAAGCAGTTTTAGCAATTCTTCGGTGTCTGGTAATTATACTAGTGAAATATGTAATGGCGAATAGATAACCAAAAGCAGAAGCTGCTCAGGCTAATGTCTATCGCGTTATGGAGTGTTTTTATGTGTCAAAAACGCTCACTTAGACTTATTATAATTAGTTATGTTTCTTTGATTTTAAAAAGTCGAGTAGAGGTTATTATATAGCGTCTCAAAATTATATTTGTTCTTATAAAATTATTACTCGTTGCAGGAAGCAAATTAGGGGTATTAACAACACAATTTACAACTCTCGGGAAGCAGTTTTAGCAATTCTTCGGTGTCTGGTAATTATACTAGTGAAATATGTAATGGCGAATAGATAACCAAAAGCAGAAGCTGCTCAGGCTAATGTCTATCGCGTTATGGAGTGTTTTTATGTGTCAAAAACGCTCACTTAGACTTATTATAATTAGTTATGTTTCTTTGATTTTAAAAAGTCGACTAGAGGTTATTATATAGCGTCCCAAAAATTATATTTGTTATTATAAAATTGTTACTCGTTGCATGAAGCAATTAGGGGTATTAACAAGCTCAATTTACAACTCTGGGAAAGCAGTTTTAGCAATACTTTCATGTCTGGTAATTATACTAGAGAAGTATGTAATGGCGGATGGATAATCAAAAGCAGAAGCTGCTCAGGCTAATGTCTATCGCGTTATTAGTCGTCTTTATGTGCTAAAAGAACACTCTCAGTGTTATTATAATCAAAGTTATGTTTCTTTAATTTTAAAGAGACGCTTAGAGGTTATCATAGCGTCCCAATAATTATATTTGTTCTTATAAAATTGTTACTCGTTGCAGGAAGCAAATTAGGGGTATTAACAACACAATTTACAACTCTCGGGAAGCAGTTTTAGCAATTCTTCGGTGTCTGGTAATTATACTAGTGAAATATGTAATGGCGAATAGATAACCAAAAGCAGAAGCTGCTCAGGCTAATGTCTATCGCGTTATGGAGTGTTTTTATGTGTCAAAAACGCTCACTTAGACTTATTATAATTAGTTATGTTTCTTTGATTTTAAAAAGTCGAGTAGAGGTTATTATATAGCGTCTCAAAATTATATTTGTTCTTATAAAATTATTACTCGTTGCAGGAAGCAAATTAGGGGTATTAACAACACAATTTACAACTCTCGGGAAGCAGTTTTAGCAATTCTTCGGTGTCTGGTAATTATACTAGTGAAATATGTAATGGCGAATAGATAACCAAAAGCAGAAGCTGCTCAGGCTAATGTCTATCGCGTTATGGAGTGTTTTTATGTGTCAAAAACGCTCACTTAGACTTATTATAATTAGTTATGTTTCTTTGATTTTAAAAAGTCGAGTAGAGGTTATTATATAGCGTCTCAAAATTATATTTGTTTTTATAAAATTGTTACTCGTTGCATGAAGCAATTAGGGGTATTAACAACACAATTTACAACTCTCGGGAAGCAGTTTTAGCAATTCTTCGGTGTCTGGTAATTATACTAGTGAAATATGTAATGGCGAATAGATAACCAAAAGCAGAAGCTGCTCAGGCTAATGTCTATCGCGTTATGGAGTGTTTTTATGTGTCAAAAACGCTCACTTAGACTTATTATAATTAGTTATGTTTCTTTGATTTTAAAAAGTCGAGTAGAGGTTATTATATAGCGTCTCAAAATTATATTTGTTCTTATAAAATTATTACTCGTTGCAGGAAGCAAATTAGGGGTATTAACAACACAATTTACAACTCTCGGGAAGCAGTTTTAGCAATTCTTCGGTGTCTGGTAATTATACTAGTGAAATATGTAATGGCGAATAGATAACCAAAAGCAGAAGCTGCTCAGGCTAATGTCTATCGCGTTATGGAGTGTTTTTATGTGTCAAAAACGCTCACTTAGACTTATTATAATTAGTTATGTTTCTTTGATTTTAAAAAGTCGAGTAGAGGTTATTATATAGCGTCTCAAAATTATATTTGTTTTTATAAAATTGTTACTCGTTGCATGAAGCAATTAGGGGTATTAACAACACAATTTACAACTCTCGGGAAGCAGTTTTAGCAATTCTTCGGTGTCTGGTAATTATACTAGAGAAGTATGTAATGGCGGATGGATAATCAAAAGCAGAAGCTGCTCAGGCTAATGTCTATCGCGTTATTAGTCGTCTTTATGTGCTAAAAACACACTCTCAGTGTTATTATAATCAAAGTTATGTTTCTTTAATTTTAAAAAGACGCTTAGAGGTTATCATAGCGTCCCAATAATTATATTTGTTCTTATAAAATTGTTACTCGTTGCAGGAAGCAAATTAGGGGTATTAACAACACAATTTACAACTCTCGGGAAGCAGTTTTAGCAATTCTTCGGTGTCTGGTAATTATACTAGTGAAATATGTAATGGCGAATAGATAACCAAAAGCAGAACCTGCTCAGGCTAATGTCTATCGCGTTATGGAGTGTTTTTATGTGTCAAAAACGCTCACTTAGACTTATTATAATTAGTTATGTTTCTTTGATTTTAAAAAGTCGAGTAGAGGTTATTATATAGCGTCCCAAAAATTATATTTGTTATTATAAAATTGTTACTCGTTGCATGAAGCAATTAGGGGTATTAACAAGCTCAATTTACAACTCTGGGAAAGCAGTTTTAGCAATACTTTCATGTCTGGTAATTATACTAGAGAATTATGTAATGGCGGATGGATAATCAAAAGCAGAAGCTGCTCAGGCTAATGTCTATAGCGTTATTAGTCGTCTTTATCTGCTAAAAACACACTCTCAGTGTTATTATAATCAAAGTTATGTTTCTTTAATTTTAAAAAGACGCTTAGAGGTTATCATAGCGTCCCAATAATTATATTTGTTCTTATAAAATTGTTACTCGTTGCAGGAAGCAAATTAGGGGTATTAACAACACAATTTACAACTCTCGGGAAGCAGTTTTAGCAATTCTTCGGTGTCTGGTAATTATACTAGTGAAATATGTAATGGCGAATAGATAACCAAAAGCAGAAGCTGCTCAGGCTAATGTCTATCGCGTTATGGAGTGTTTTTATGTGTCAAAAACGCTCACTTAGACTTATTATAATTAGTTATGTTTCTTTGATTTTAAAAAGTCGAGTAGAGGTTATTATATAGCGTCTCAAAATTATATTTGTTCTTATAAAATTATTACTCGTTGCAGGAAGCAAATTAGGGGTATTAACAACACAATTTACAACTCTCGGGAAGCAGTTTTAGCAATTCTTCGGTGTCTGGTAATTATACTAGTGAAATATGTAATGGCGAATAGATAACCAAAAGCAGAAGCTGCTCAGGCTAATGTCTATCGCGTTATGGAGTGTTTTTATGTGTCAAAAACGCTCACTTAGACTTATTATAATTAGTTATGTTTCTTTGATTTTAAAAAGTCGAGTAGAGGTTATTATATAGCGTCTCAAAATTATATTTGTTCTTATAAAATTATTACTCGTTGCAGGAAGCAAATTAGGGGTATTAACAACACAATTTACAACTCTCGGGAAGCAGTTTTAGCAATTCTTCGGTGTCTGGTAATTATACTAGTGAAATATGTAATGGCGAATAGATAACCAAAAGCAGAAGCTGCTCAGGCTAATGTCTATCGCGTTATGGAGTGTTTTTATGTGTCAAAAACGCTCACTTAGACTTATTATAATTAGTTATGTTTCTTTGATTTTAAAAAGTCGAGTAGAGGTTATTATATAGCGTCTCAAAATTATATTTGTTTTTATAAAATTGTTACTCGTTGCATGAAGCAATTAGGGGTATTAACAAGCACAATTTACAACTTTCGGAAAGCAGTTTTAGCAATTCTTCGGTGTCTGGTAATTATACTAGTAAAATATGTAATGGCGAATAGATAACCAAAAGCAGAAGCTGCTCAGGCTAATGTCTATCGCGTTATGGAGTGTTTTTATGTGTCAAAAACGCTCACTTAGACTTATTATAATTAGTTATGTTTCTTTGATTTTACAAAGTCGAGTAGAGGTTATTATATAGCGTCTCAAAATTATATTTGTTCTTATAAAATTATTACTCGTTGCAGGAAGCCAATTAGGGGTATTAACAACACAATTTACAACTCTCGGGAAGCAGTTTTAGCAATTCTTCGGTGTCTGGTAATTATACTAGTAAAATATGTAATGGCGAATAGATAACCAAAAGCAGAAGCTGCTCAGGCTAATGTCTATCGCGTTATGGAGTGTTTTTATGTGTCAAAAACGATCACTTAGACTTATTATAATTAGTTATGTTTCTTTGATTTTACAAAGTCGAGTAGAGGTTATTATATAGCGTCTCAAAATTATATTTGTTCTTATAAAATTATTACTTGTTGCAGGAAGCAAATTAGGGGTATTAACAACACAATTTACAACTCTCGGGAAGCAGTTTTAGCAATTCTTCGGTGTCTGGTAATTATACTAGTAAAATATGTAATGGCGAATAGATAACCAAAAGCAGAAGCTGCTCAGGCTAATGTCTATCGCGTTATGGAGTGTTTTTATGTGTCAAAAACGATCACTTAGACTTATTATAATTAGTTATGTTTCTTTGATTTTAAAAAGTCGAGTAGAGGTTATTATATAGCGTCTCAAAATTATATTTGTTTTTATAAAATTGTTACTCGTTGCATGAAGCAATTAGGGGTATTAACAAGCACAATTTACAACTTTCGGAAAGCAGTTTTAGCAATTCTTCGGTGTCTGGTAATTATACTAGTGAAATATGTAATGGCGAATAGATAACCAAAAGCAGAAGCTGCTCAGGCTAATGTCTATCGCGTTATGGAGTGTTTTTATGTGTCAAAAACGCTCACTTAGACTTATTATAATTAGTTATGTTTCTTTGATTTTAAAAAGTCGAGTAGAGGTTATTATATAGCGTCTCAAAATTATATTTGTTCTTATAAAATTATTACTCGTTGCAGGAAGCAAATTAGGGGTATTAACAACACAATTTACAACTCTCGGGAAGCAGTTTTAGCAATTCTTCGGTGTCTGGTAATTATACTAGTGAAATATGTAATGGCGAATAGATAACCAAAAGCAGAAGCTACTCAGGCTAATGTCTATCGCGTTATGGAGTGTTTTTATGTGTCAAAAACGCTCACTTAGACTTATTATAATTAGTTATGTTTCTTTGATTTTAAAAAGTCGAGTAGAGGTTATTATATAGCGTCTCAAAATTATATTTGTTTTTATAAAATTGTTACTCGTTGCATGAAGCAATTAGGGGTATTAACAAGCACAATTTACTACTTTCGGAAAGCAGTTTTAGCAATTCTTCGGTGTCTGGTAATTATACTAGTAAAATATGTAATGGCGAATAAATAATCAAAAGCAAAAGCTGCTCAGGCTAATGTCTATCGCGTTATTAGTCGTCTTTATGTGCTAAAAACACACTCTCAGTGTTATTATAATCAAAGTTATGTTTCTTTAATTTAAAAAGACGCTTAGAGGTTATCATAGCGTCCCAATAATTATATTTGTTCTTATAAAATTGTTACTCGTTGCAGGAAGCAAATTAGGGGTATTAACAACACAATTTACAACTCTCGGGAAGCAGTTTTAGCAATTCTTCGGTGTCTGGTAATTATACTAGTGAAATATGTAATGGCGAATAGATAACCAAAAGCAGAAGCTGCTCAGGCTAATGTCTATCGCGTTATGGAGTGTTTTTATGTGTCAAAAACGCTCACTTAGACTTATTATAATTAGTTATGTTTCTTTGATTTTAAAAAGTCGAGTAGAGGTTATTATATAGCGTCTCAAAATTATATTTGTTTTTATAAAATTGTTACTCGTTGCATGAAGCAATTAGGGGTATTAACAACACAATTTACAACTCTCGGGAAGCAGTTTTAGCAATTCTTCGGTGTCTGGTAATTATACTAGTGAAATATGTAATGGCGAATAGATAACCAAAAGCAGAAGCTGCTCAGGCTAATGTCTATCGCGTTATGGAGTGTTTTTATGTGTCAAAAACGCTCACTTAGACTTATTATAATTAGTTATGTTTCTTTGATTTTAAAAAGTCGAGTAGAGGTTATTATATAGCGTCTCAAAATTATATTTGTTCTTATAAAATTATTACTCGTTGCAGGAAGCAAATTAGGGGTATTAACAACACAATTTACAACTCTCGGGAAGCAGTTTTAGCAATTCTTCGGTGTCTGGTAATTATACTAGTGAAATATGTAATGGCGAATAGATAACCAAAAGCAGAAGCTGCTCAGGCTAATGTCTATCGCGTTATGGAGTGTTTTTATGTGTCAAAAACGCTCACTTAGACTTATTATAATTAGTTATGTTTCTTTGATTTTAAAAAGTCGAGTAGAGGTTATTATATAGCGTCTCAAAATTATATTTGTTTTTATAAAATTGTTACTCGTTGCATGAAGCAATTAGGGGTATTAACAAGCACAATTTACACCTTTCGGAAAGCAGTTTTAGCAATTCTTCGGTGTCTGGTAATTATACTAGTAAAATATGTAATGGCGAATAGATAACCAAAAGCAGAAGCTGTTCAGGCTAATGTCTATCGCGTTATGGAGTGTTTTTATGTGTCAAAAACGCTCACTTAGACTTATTATAATTAGTTATGTTTCTTTGATTTTACAAAGTCGAGTAGAGGTTATTATATAGCGTCTCAAAATTATATTTGTTCTTATAAAATTATTACTCGTTGCAGGAAGCAAATTAGGGGTATTAACAACACAATTTACAACTCTCGGGAAGCAGTTTTAGCAATTCTTCGGTGTCTGGTAATTATACTAGTAAAATATGTAATGGCGAATAGATAACCAAAAGCAGAAGCTGCTCAGGCTAATGTCTATCGCGTTATGGAGTGTTTTTATGTGTCAAAAACGCTCACTTAGACTTATTATAATTAGTTATGTTTCTTTGATTTTAAAAAGTCGAGTAGAGGTTATTATATAGCGTCTCAAAATTATATTTGTTTTTATAAAATTGTTACTCGTTGCATGAAGCAATTAGGGGTATTAACAAGCACAATTTACAACTTTCGGAAAGCAGTTTTAGCAATTCTTCGGTGTCTGGTAATTATACT